>MU034018.1:160459-250037 GCA_011833715.1 Carcinoscorpius rotundicauda | reverse complement strand
TCAATACATTCTGTTACAAGTTTATACATTCTGTAGATAGTGTAGTACATTCTCTAGCTTCTTACATTTTGTACCTGGTTCAGTACATTTTGTTGCTAGTTTGTAAGTAAACATGGTTTTTAGGTTTTTACTGAAGAAATACTGAGTATAAGTGTGTAATAGGTTAATATTTTCTTCACCTGCAAATATATTTTAGATAAATACTTTCCTCTCTGCACCATGAAGAGCTATTATCTTATATATAGCTCTCACGAAATTTCTTGAGCATACCAGAAGCCTTGAAAAATCTCCTACCTCCTACACAACAACATTTATTGTGCCAGTCTATGGTATAATTGCCATAATGCTATAGCCTACCATTAAAAAAGGGCACCCCAGGCTCCACGTGCAGTAATCTTTGTGCATACTTCCCAACAATCACAGACCCATTTTTGACAAGGTAAATGAAATGCATTAGAAGCAAGAAGAAAGATTAGAGGTGGTGTAAAGAGACATGCCAGAAAAATGTTAGCTTAATAAATGTTACTTACTTCTGTGCACCACCAAAACTTAGAATCTGATGTTGAAAATGATAGAGAAACCAATGTTGATCAACTACAAAGAAGAACTCATTTTTTGAGATAGCAACAAAAAAAAAATGCCCACTTCACATCAGAATAAAGGAAAACATCCTGGTTCTTATAAAAGAAGATAGGTCAGATGATAAAAAGAAACAGATGGAGTACGTAAAATTAGATACAAGTCTTAAGGAAAAGCTTGCACAAATCAAGGATCATCACTGAAAGAATAATGCTGAGACAATCCTTAAATTTCAAATGCTAGAAATCATGCTCTTATTTACAGATGTGCTTCAATTAAAGGGTAAAGTAGCAGTGAAGAGATAATTCTAGTTTAAGAGTCAGAAACTGAACATCAATAGTGATATGAGTACAATCATATTACTATAAGAATTCTTTGATGTAAGGAAATGATCAAAAACAAAAACAGATTTACTAGAAGATGTGTACATGTTATGCTTCAAAAGAATGAAGGATTCCAGGGAAGCCAGACTCCCCAGAAATGACAAGAGACTTTCATGGAAGATGAGAATAAAAAGTCCAAAATCTGGTAACCATATAACACAGGACAAGAGGAGAGAGATGAACACAGCTGAAACAAAACGAAGAAAATGTCCAAAAGTGACAAATATTGAATGTTTATGAGAAAAAACTTAGTCCTCCCAACCAAAAAGCCTCTGGTAAAAAAAAAAGGAGGTTTGAGAAAAGGAAACCAACAGAAAATGGACCAACAAGAAACACTTGTCCAAGAAAAAAGTATTGTCAGCTCAAAGCTGTGAATATTGTGAAGAAAGGCTTTCATAATACTAATGGATACAAAAGGGGCCGATGCTATGTCATAGGGGAGAACAAGGATTAGGAAGACAAAAAACTAATGGACAAAACATAGAAAACATACAGAAGACTGATCAAATATGATGTGTAAAAAGGTGTTATGCACACATGTCATAGTCAACTGCAGACCAAATTAATAAAAATCATAGATGCAGTTGATGAAGAATAAGGAGAAATGCAAAGAAAAACAACAAAAGAAACTATAGTGGAGAAGTAAAAAACAATTGTTCACAGGAAATAAGATCAACAACAGAACAAGTAATTGGTAACCTCAGGATTTTACACATCTGATAGTCATTGACAAGAAGAGCAATGAGCTAGAGCTCTGGAAGAGGCAGGATGAAAAAAAGAAAGGCCTGGAATTTGGATTTGAAAGTGTAAGAGTAGGCTGATCTAGACGAGGATAAGGAGTTATGTGTAAGTTCGAGAAATAGAAAAATAAGGAGAAACAAAGCTGTATAACATCAATTTGGGTCACCAGAGAGAAATAAACACAAATAAAGACATCCAAATGAAGAAATGGAACCCAACAACATATATCTACATAAGAAGGATGAAAGAGTGCTTGATTCAATGAGTCTCAACTTTAAGGGACCACAGCAAAGAGGGATAGAGCAAAAAAAGTGAAACAAGATAAGCTTGCAAAGAGAACAGATAACATCTTCAAAAAAACAACATCTGAACATGATCAATTTTTTCTGGTAAAAGACAGAGGTAAGACAGGAAATTTAAGGGAGGCGTGAGAAAAATATGAAAACGTGAAAATAAAGTACAGGAGTGAAATAGAATGTAAGGGGTTCAGTTCCCAAGTTGAACAAGTACAGGGTGGTCGCTAGAAAAGCGGAAAATTTGAGGGTCAGATGAGATCATGAATAAAACGCGTGCTTACTCATTTCTATTTTGATTTCTTCACATCATGAATAAAATGCATTATTTTAATAATTTTGAGCATCTATGAGTGTAATATAACATATGCCTTTGAAAAACTTTGTAAAAGTTATTCTTTGTAAAAATAAATAGCTGTTTGACAAATTTTCCGCTTTTCTAGCGACCACCCTGTAGTTACCAAAGACAGTGAATTGAGAAAAAGAGAATAAAAAGTTTACAAAACAAGAAAAAATAGCCATGAATGCAAGGGAAAAAATTTTAGTGAAAGAGAACAAGCAATTAGGGAAAAGAGACAATATAAATCCTAATAAAAATAAAGAAGGAAAGACGAGTTAAACCACAAGAATTGTAAATAATGGAATAAAAAGTGAGAAATGAGAAATAACATTGTCAAAAATAAGGAAACGAACATAAATGGGAATGTAATCTAGAAAGAGATGTGAAGGTTAAGGTTGTTTCCCCAATGGCAAGGTACAACCCAAAGCAAACCTTAAACTTATAGTCCAGTAGGTCATTCCTGACTGAGGAGAAAGAATTTCAGTCGATGGTATGAGAGTAGGAAACCCTGAAAGTATGTTGTAATATACAACTCATTGAACAATTGTTGCAATGTATTCAATAGTTATTGAGCTTCCAGAAGTCACAGCAGAAATAAGTTATTTGTGTGAATAACGTTACCCGCACTGGGCAAAGTGAAATTCACGATTAAAAAAAATAAAACTTTTGAGAAAAAAAGAAAATAAGCTAATGAAAACGAAAAGCAAAATTTTATTAACAATGCAAATTTCAAGAAATTGAACTCAGATGAGAAAATTAAACAAGTCTGTACAATAAAATATTTAGGAGAAGAATGAAAATATTTCGAGTAGAAGAGTTATTAAAAATATACTTATATTTTTATTATTTTAAAGCAACTTCGATATAGTTCTATAAGGTGACAGCACTGACAACTACTAGTAAACAGCAAATGTGAGTAAAGTGCTGCATCGATCTAATTAGACATCATCAGTATGTTCTTTCTAAATTTCGCTTGAAAAAGTAATCTTAGTAGTTAGCATGCAGAATAAAACGTAAATAAGGTTACCAGATTTAATTTCTATTTGGAATTATAAAAATACGTGCCATTTCTATCAATTGGGAGCGTTATAAATCGTATACAAACACTGACTGGTATTGTCATTACGTTATAATACGCAATAGACACTATGCAGTAATTTGTATTATTCACATTGTTTCATTTAGCAGTGATGTTTGGTAAACGGAATAAGTTCGTTTGTGGAGTTTGACGTTGAATTATTTTCTTAATGTTCGTTTAATCGTTATTCGGATTTATACAAAATTATGGAGTTTCCTGATTTAGGTGGACACTGTACAGATCCAACATGCAATCTACTAGGTAATATTTTCTTTATAAATTGTATAAAAAAATGTTTAACTTAAAATATTTTCGTTTGAAATGGTACTGTGCCATGAAGTGACTGATGACTCATTCATTTGATACTGATGATACTCAGTAATTGTAATGGTTATGCCCAACTTTTCCAAATACTATAAAATAGCAATGCTGCAGAGTAATTTCTTCCTGAAAATGTAATGAAGGTGTTACCAAATAATTGTTATTATTTTCTATTTTATACTTTATATGAAAAACATTTCAAAATTCGATTTTTATTGTCTAAAAAAAGTTTTGCATCCAACTTCATTAGTTTAAGCTGCTGTCATTAATTTTTCAGCTAGTAAAATTAAATATTGTGTAATTTGTGATAATTGTAATAAAATTATGGTCTACTAATTTATACGATAAAATTTAAAGGCTAGAGATTATGAGAGGTAATACATATTCTTAAAGTTAAACATGGATAAAAATACTAGGTGGATTTAAGCTGCTCATGAAATAATTTTAAAATATGTCTGTGATAAAGGTTGTAGTGACTGAAGGAGTAACACTGCATGTCTCGTCTCATGTTACATTTATAATTTTCCTAGCTTGAAAGCCACAAATGTGCTTAATGTTTTCTTCGTCTGTCAGTCATATGATAATCTATTTTGACAGTGAAGCTGTGAGATTAAAAGTTAAGCATTTTATGAGAAAAAAAAACTCGTCATTTCTCTTCCGTAGCAGTGTAACACAAAAACTTATTTGTATACTTTTTCTAATTGAATTTTTATCATAAAACTATTTTTAATATTTATCCAAGAAGAATTTCTACAAAATATGAAATTTAAAATTAGTCTACAGTACATGAAAAATTCTTGTTCAAAAACCATATATTACCATTAAGTTAGTGAACTCTGATAAACAGAGTGACACTTAATATTTCAAGTTAAATTTTTAGAAGAAATCTGTTGTAAGAAGCCATTTAGAAAGTTATTAAGGTGATAGCACTTAATCACAGCTTTTTATATATGAGTATTTACAGTTCCTGCTATTACCATAAAAATGTTACAAAACAAATGATAAGCTAAATAAATAAGACACAAAGTATGTATAATTAAGCAAATACGCTTTAGTGCCTTGTAGTGAAGTGCATCACAATAAGGAAGGGTAACTTCACTGATGTTTTTTTTGTATGTGTGTAAAACAGGTAATTCAAAGAAACAATAACAGTAATAACTTATTAAATAACATAAAATATTAAAAAAGGTACTATAATGATTTGACAAAATGGTTTAATCTTCATTGAAATTATCCATTTTGATAGTTTTGGCAAATAAGTTACACTAGTTTTGGCTGATTATATTTCACTTTATAGTATGTGTATTTGTAGTAATTAGTATAATTAGTATTTCCAATTAAAATAATCATCAAAATAATGCTCTTTGATAAGATAGTACAGTCAAGTTTTCTTTTCTTATTAAAATTACTGAGTTGTTGATATTACATGACATTCGGAAAGCCTTTGGTGATATGCTTCACAATTGTGATATTAATTGTAAGTTGAATTTTATGGGATTAGTGGGTAAAAAGAGGGTAGAGAATTATTCATTTACTAGTGGAATATTATGTAATAATTTTTAGCAGAAGAGCTGCCAGAAGTCTTATGTAAGAAGTATAATTAATAATAATTTTAATTACAAGTAACAGACAAGCCACAAGAAAACTTGTATTATTACTGTGCCTTAGGTCAGAAATTGGGTATCCTCTCTGTTAGTGGTGTTTCTAGTTTATATAAATGTAAGAAATAGTGGTAATATATGTAAATAGAAATTTTTCTAATTTAGAAACTAAATGAGCTGCTGAAGGATGTGCTGTATGTTATTATATATAGTAATAATATGAATACCTTCTTGTACAGGAATATTCTTATTTGCTGCAAAATAATATTAAAATTCTGCCCTGATAAATGACCAGAATATAGAAAATTAGTTGTAATGAGAAGTGCACTGTTATCCACTTGACCTATCACTTTTCTTATTGGATTTATATTTGATATTCAATAATATATCTGGAAAATATGAGCTCATGTAAAGCTTACAACTTTAAATATATCATAATAAGAGTTATAACTTTTTGAAATTATTTAGTTTGTCATAATTCATGATAATTTCAAGCTTGATTACATTGTTTCAGTTGTATGAAACAGTTGATGGCAGGTTTACATTTATGAATGCTTTAATATTTGATAAAATTGAGCTTTTTCTATAATTATTTCTCTTTCTGAATTAAATGTTGGTAGATAAGTACTAATGTTATTTCACTCTATAGTTTACAATTGTATATTTGTATTATACTATTAATACCATAAATTTTGTTATTTATTTTCTTATCTATTTGTTATTACATCTTGTATGACCAATGCTTCCCCTCTTGGTAACACGGTCTGTATGCCTCCTGTAATTCCTAGAAAATTAACATGCTCCTATAAAAGTGCTTAAAAGCCCTGGAAATATACAGATTCTTGAAAACATGTGGAATTAATTTACAGTAAAAAAAAAACCTTTCATTCATGTCGTATATACCCAGGAAATTAATATTTAAAAATTTTATGTTGTTAAATACACATGGGCATGCTAAAACCGTAATAACTAAGGCTCTTACATATAGTTTATAGTGCATGAGAAACATACTTAATTGAATGTTGTCTGTGTTATTCTCATTAACAATTCATTTGTGTACAATGCAGTTTTAACAACTGGCAATTCATGGGTTTGTTGAAACTTAACAAAGCATTGATTTATTATGCTCAATGCTTTACCAAACTTCTAAAGCAAATTGAAGCTATGCCACAGGAAATGCACATTTAATATCTTTTGGCTTTGATAAAAACAGAATATGTGGACTGACTTGTATGTGACAGTGCAGTCAAACAGTGCTGGTTGCAACATATGTAAGGTTTTTGATGTCTTGAATATGACGGAAACTGCAATTAAAAGCCACATGAAACAATCTAAGCACATTGTGTAATTTAAACAATGCCAACAAACAATAGTAACTTACAAATTTATGAGAAGAAACCTAGAAGAATTAAAACAAAAATCAGAATTTTGGAAATACATCGAGAAATGTACAACAAATGTTGAAGTATATGCTTATAGAGCGGAAGCTATGAATGAGTTGAACTTTGTAACAAAGTCAAACAACTTGAAAAGAGTAGCCAGTGACTTTACAAAGTCTAAATAATGACATTGAGTCTGAGTTAAAGTTTTTCAAAAAGAAAGTTTAAAGATACTGAAGCAGTTTATTGAACAGAAACATTTTAAAACATTTAGTTTGCATTAAAACACCCCTATTTGCATGTTATACTCTGTAAGAATTAATGTACTTGATAGATTTTGCAAGCAAAGTCATTTTTTGTATAATTATTCACTTGGTTGTTCCTGGAAATTTATTGATTTATTCATGGAAAAAGTTTTGGATTTTTTTTTCAACTTGTGTTTGTAGTAGGAACAGTGTATCAGTTTCTGTTTTGTTTTTACTGGATATTAAATGCTGACCACATACATGATCATCTTTCTCAATTCAGATGCAAATTGTTTCTCTTCACTGCTCCAAATTATTCTGTTATGAGCATCCTTTTTATGAGGAAAATCTAAGAATAAATTGTACTTTTCATGTTAAATGTGTCTGTGTACCCATTAAAAAATACAAGATTGCTTCATTATTCAGAAACTTGTAAAAAAACAAATTGAAACAGATTCAGACATGCAAGCATGAAGTGCAATTTTCTTAATCTGTCAGTCAGTTATATCCCTCTAGTCTTCCATATAATGTCACGGCATTTGCTCCTACATTTTTCCAGTGATCTGTCTGCTGATTGTTGAAAAATAAATATCAATATGGCAATAAATATAAGTATTAGAAACCGAAATTAAGAGTTTTGGATACAATACAATACCTCTTCTCACAGATAGTGTCCTTAAAATACAAATTTTTTTTCACATGTCACAAGCTTTGAGCTCTCACATACTCCACAGTCAATGTGGTTCAGTGGTTCAACTATCTTAATCATAAATCACCACCTGTCAACCATCTACCAATAGGTTTGTGACATACACACCTGATGCATATGACTCTCTCTATTTGCCCCTCAATGTGGATTTCTGTATGTGGTGAGGGGACCTTCCAGAGAAGGTTTTGTACTTTCAGTTTATCTCCTCTGGGATCTAAACATCCACCTGCATGTTTGCCATGTGTGTTGACCCATGAAGGGGAGGAGAGGATCCTGGTAGTTGAGGGTTCTAACTCCAACTCACCACTTTAGCCTTGAATTTCTGTAGACAGGTGGTCTTGGGGTGGATCCTCCAAGATCAGTTGACTTGTCAGTTTGGGCCAGGAAAAACTGAGTGCCAGCATAGGATGTCCGCAATAGGTGTAGTGGATGTTATGTCTAATACTGGTGTTCGGGTACAGTGCTCATGAAACCCTGGTGTTGCTGTTGTGACCTTATATGGCACTGTAGTGCATCCCTTTATAGGGCTTCATGGTGAGTGGGGTCATTGGGCACTGAAATATTATTTTTATTATAGATACCCCTAAAAAAAATATAAAGAAACGTGAAATCATAGAGAAAAATCTGACTACTGGCATCCAGCCATGCACTGATGACTCTATACAGTCATATTCACAACTTGAATCTGTCCTGCGATTTTTAATTATACATTCTTTAACTGAAAAACCATTAGGGTAGATGTCTCCATTTTTCATTCAGAAGGGTTTGGAAAGGCTAGCTGGCTCTCCTAAATCAGTAAAAAAGCTACAGTCTGGGGACATTTTAGTGGACACATTTTCATCACAACATTCCAAACTCCTCTTAAAATCAAAGGGGCCATTGGGAATATACCCATTCAGCTTACTCCTCATTCTATTTTGAATTCTTCCAGAGGAGTTATAGTTGAGAGGAATTTAAAGACCATTCCAGAGTCAGAGATCCTTGCAGGTTTCACCAGCCAAGGTATTACAGCCTAGCACTAAATTTTTACTTGTAGAGATGGGATTATGTAGCCAACAAATGTTCTGATATTAACATTTATAACACTACGTCATTCTACCGCAATCAAGGCATGGTATCTGAATTGTAAGGTACAATCTTATCTTATATTCCTAACCCTGTTAGATGTTTTCATTGTCAACAATTTGGTTACTCAAAAACATCTTGCTGTGGTTCCTTAACATGTGCTTGTTGTGCTGGTAAAGATCATGATGCTTTTGAATGCCAACTAGAACTGCATTGTGTTAACTGTAATGGTCCACATCCTTTCTGTTTTACTTCTTGCCCTAAGTGGGTGGAAGAGAAAGAAGTACAATGTTTCAAGACAGTTCATAATATTACTTATCTAGAGCCTTGGAAATTACTATTCCCAATTCCATTTCAGACCTATGCTGCTGTTATCCATTCCACTACTACAGCAGGAGTCCAGACAGACCTTTCCATTCCTCCTACAGAATCCTTAACAGTGTATCTTAATTTAGTACCCTCCAAAGTCAACGAATCAGTTTCTACTTCTCTCTCTGTCCCTACCACATCTTCCAGTCATTGCTCAACTTCACCTTGTCCAAGTCTAGGTGTTTCCATGGGGTCTTTCTCTCTTGACACCCCAAAAATTAACCCATTTGTTCACGTCCTTAATCACTGGAACGTATGTCTACAAACTTCAACCTGCCTACTAGATCCAGAGGAGGATCACAAGGGCGTGACTGACCCACATCCAGTAAAGAGAAAAGCATGGTCACAAGCAGAAGATCTCCTTGCCATATTCTCCTCCAAAATAAATAAACATGGCCATGCTAATCCAATGGAACTGTCAAGGTTTCCAGTCAAATGTGAATGACATCAAGGATTTGATTGATTTTTATCATCCCAAATGTCTTTCTTTACAGGAAACATTTTTAAAACCTACTAATACAGTCACAGTTTGACAGTTTTCCTTATACCAAATTTACAGGTCATGTGTAGGACATAGAGTAGTACTGCTGGTTGATCAACATGTGCCCACCTGGTCCTTGTCATTGAATATGCCATCGGAGGCTGTAGCCATTCGTATCTCCTTGGGTCGTACCATCACTGTTTGTTCTCCATATCCCCCTGGAAAAATTTATCATCCCTCAGGCATTGATCCCTTCACTGAGTAACTTTCAACCCCCTTTTTAATTTTGAGGGATCTTAATAGGCATAATCTCCTCTGGGGTGGTTCTAGTATTGATGTGAGGGATCATGCTATAGAGCATATGCTCCTGAACCACAACCTATCTCTCTTCAATACTGGCTCTTACATATATTTTCATGCAGCCAGTCATTTACTGCTATAGATCTTTCTATTTGCTCCCCTCACTATTCACTTGCTTTTCTTGGGAGGTTGACATCAATCCATGGGGTACTGATCATTTTCTTATATTAAGAGAGATTTGCCATGGTCAGTGCCACTTGACCCACGTGCCTCAGTGGAAGTTGGACTAGGTCAACTGGCCTTCTTTCACTGCTCTTTTGGAACTTGATCCTGCCATTTCATGTAAATCATCGACAGATGATTGTATAGCATCAGTAACTAACTGTATTGTCCAAGAAGCTGCTCAGTGCATCCCCAAAACCCTCAACATCTTTCCCACAGCATCCCTGCCCTTAGTGGAATTCTATAACATTCTTTGAGTCATCTGGGAAAGGCCAGTACTCCCAATTGGAAATATCATTCTTTATTTGCTGAACATCTTTCAAATTATCCATCTATTCCTATACAGATGGTTCAAAATCAGGTGACTCTGTGGGTTTTGCCATGGTTTGTTACAGTTTGGTTGTAGCACACAGAATCCCTTCTGCAGTTTCTGTGTTCACTGCTAAATTGTATACCATTTCTCTTGCTCTGAATCATATTGAAACTGCAATATATGAATTGTACAATATACTGATTCACTCAGCTGTCTCTTAGTCTCGTTCCCTGACATCATTTCATGTTAGTTATTATCCTATTCTTATCAATATCCCAAACAAACTGGCCCATCTTTCTCTATTATCTATCTTCCCTGTCTAGTTTTTTTGGATACCAGGTCATGTTGGTTATTGGGAATGAGCTACCTGACAGAGTGGTCAAAGTCCATCTGATCTGGTTTTATCACCATCATCCCTGATCCATACGTGAAAAAGTTTCTTTTTCCTTTTTGTCTGTGGATATTATCATTCAGATTTATCATTGTTTCACATCATTTGTATTATTCCATATATGTCCTTCTTTATCCAAATGTTGTGTCCTGCTTTCTCCCTTTTGTCTGGATTTGCACATATTCATGAACAGAGATGCCAACCATTATGATTTGAGTGTAATCATCATAATTTTGATGTATACGTTACGACTTTATGCTCATACAGACAAATGTTACAACTTGTTGCAACTCCCAAATTATTATATAGGCCTATAAAATAAAATGATAAATTGTTCCCCCAGTACTCGAATCGGTGAAAAGAAAATTTGTAGTGAGATACAAATAAATTTTAACAATAAATAAAAGACACAGTTTAGTGTCCAGTGTGGGAATCCATAGTTATGTCATCAGTGCTTGTCAGCCAATCACTGCTCGCGTAGATGGGTATTTTTCGTTTTTATGCGACATAGAAACATCAATGCAATCATTCACAAGATGGAAAAATGAGGTCTAATTCACCAGATTGTCTTGTTTCTGGCAAATCTAAAAGGACTAAAACTGTGAATGAAAAATTTAGGAAAGAGTATAGTCCAAATTTTTTGGTCATTGCACCAAAAGTTAGCGACAGTCATATCAATTTTTCTGTGGCACATGGCAGAATAAACGATTGTTTCAGACATACAGAATCAGAATCTCACCAAGAAAAGGCTGAGGCAAAGACAAAAATGATGCAGATAACGACATTTATGAGTAAGAATTCAGAATATGAAACCATAAATGCAGAAGTGATGTTCATGCAATTCATCATTGATCATAATTTACCCCTAGCTGTAGCCAATCATGCAGGACATCTATTTAGAAAAATGTTCGCAGACTTTGATATAGTGAAAAAGTAAGGCTGTGCTAGAACCAAAACTACAGCCATTGTTCAAATGTTGGGTTGTGAAGATGACAAAATGATTTCAAGCACACTTACTGACAGTATTTACAGTTTAGCCACAGATGGATCGACAGACATGGATGACTCAAAACTGTATCCAGTGATTGTACGATATTTGTATGGGCTCTGTCTACAATTGTTACGCTCAGTCGTTTGAAGTACTCCTCACCTGGATGCATTTGATTTCTGGTTCTTTATCCACTTGCATTGGCTGTTAATGTATTCTGACAGAATTTGGTCAGTAAATAACTTTTTGTATCTTTCCTATGGTAATTTTGGTCTTTCACACCACTCTGTATTGAGTCCTTTTGATTGCTTGTTACTAGCTGGCCCAGTGTGGTTTGTGTGGCTGCTCCAGGTGCAGTACACTCCACTATTACCTTTATCAGTTTTGGTCACTAACATTTTTTCCAGACCATTCATTTTTACAACTGGCTTTTAACCAGTCCTTGATGAGATCTTGTTGGTCATTTTTAACATATTCCATACACTCTTTCTCTTGAATGCTTATCAACATAAGTGGAACAATTACTGCTATTGGTCTTTTGGTTGGAGATATTTATCTGCTGCAACCCATTGTTTCTGTTTCTACAGATTTTCTCACTTGAACATGGACTGTTTTTTCCATAACCATTGGTTATCAAATTCCCTTTTCTCACACTTTTTGTTTTTCTTGATACAGTAAAGTTTTTACCTGTCCTATGCTTTTATTATTGTTGTGTTTCTTTTTTCTGTAGTGCCTGTTCCCACTTTTTCATTCTGTGGAAACTATCTTCTGTTTGTGACCTTTCTCCCTCCACTTTTACCAGCTGGGTTCAGCTTTTGATTTAAATGGCTCATTCTTACTTGTCTCCTTTTCATTATTTATTCTAGGTGTCTTCTCACCATGTTAAACACTATACCTTTACCCTGGTATCTCATCTCCATTATCTGTTGGAGGAAGTTCTTTAAAAGCCATGTAGATCACACTACTTACATTTCTCTCTCACTATCTGCATCAGATAGCTGTTTCTCTTTTGTTCAGTTGTCTCCTTCACCTGTTGCCATTTCTTCATACTTTGGGGAGACTGGGATTGTGTTGCTTTTGAATGTATATATATCTTCTTTATCGTTTTTTATTAAGGCAAATCCATGCTGTAAAGCCATTATGACTTAATGTTGTAATTTCCATGGTCACTAAATGTACATTGTTGAGATGAGTGTGTTTCACAAAGTTGCTCATAGGTTTTCCTTGCAATATATTTGCTTCATTAATATGTTCATTCTAAACCTTACTAATTCATCAACTTCATTGCTATTCCTTAGGTTGAATAAATCAGATGTGGTCTGCTTTTCAAAATAGGGTTTTTGTAGTCACCCATTGCACTGTCTTTAGTGTTGATTTTCCTCTTTTATTTTTTATTTTTTTACCACTTTCATGTTCCAAAGCTGCTGGGGTGGTGTAATATGAAGTCATTTTCCTGGATGTGATTGATACATATGATGCAAAAAATACTATATCCATTCAGTTGAGAGGAGGGCAGTGGTGGTCTGCTGGTTTACATGATATGTTCTCCAGTCTAACACACCATCTTTGAACAGATTTATCTGAGCAGATGTTGCATCTTTGGTGTAAACTGTTGAAATGCATTTCATCCGTTTGATTGGGTTTCCTCATCCTAATACCATATGGATGTTTGTTCCCAGTGGCTGGATTTTGGATTCAGAGCTGGACTGATTAACATTAGTCCTCGCACATATATTGTATTAGAGGTATCTCTGTTTCCTTACTCATTTGAACTCGTTCTTTGTTACTGTGTTGTGGATGAACATATATGAAGATTTTCATATACCAGGTGTGTTACTTACTGTGGAGGAGCGTTTTGCATCTGATTGGTTTTGAATGGAATATTTCACAATACAGGGACATTTGAATGTTGGTTTCCCAGGTTAGTAAAACATTTTATCACTTTGCTATAATGTGCCCTGCTCACAGGTCAGTGGTGTGATATCTCCCTCTGATCTATTGTACTTAAGAATAAAATGGTATGGTTCTCTTTTCCCCCACCAGGTTCCTGGGTTTTAGATTGCAGCTGATTTATCAGTGATATAATCTTCATTTTACCCCAACATGAAACTAAGTTTCTGGTAGCTGGATTTTGGGTGCAGTTGACTTACCATGTAAAGTCTGTCATGCCTTAGCCAATCTACACCTTTGGATACACCCTTTTTACACACACCCACACTACTGTCATCAAAAGAGATTAAGATTTCAATTATCAAGTCATTCAGATCCTAAATTAACTATTTTTCTCTCTATTTTGGATGTGTTCCTATTTTATGTCTGTGTTTGTGACACTCATTTCCACACTGGATGTAGAGTATACCTGGTAGAAAAGTGGTATGGTTTTCTATGTCTGATCCTCTACTGCAAGAATCTCCCCTTTTTGAGTGTTATTTGGAAATTTTTGAAGGATGCTTCTTTCTTTTCCTTACATCAGTTTCTACATTTTTTCAGTGTAGGATTTTAGCTGTTTCCATGACAAGACTTAATCTACCATATTGGAATCTACAATATTCCAATAAGTACTTACCTCTAGTCGCACTTCCTACTATTTCTCCCCATTGAGAACTGGCATTTCAATTTTTTGCTAAAATTATGTTATTGTTTGATAAAATGAAATTGAGGAGTTGTGTGTCAAAAGGGTATATCACACTCATACTGATGGAGGGTTGTCACATGATGATTTACATTTGAGGTGCAGTTGAACCAGTTTGACTTGAGGTCTGTGGAATCCAAAAACATTTTTATCATATGAAGGATAGCACTTAATGAGAGCAGCTAAATTTGTGAAATACATTTCCAGTACAGGAAAGTTATAACGTTGGCTGAAAGAGCTGTTTTACTGTTATATTTATTAATTTATGATATTATTTGATTTTTAATGAGATTAGTGTGGTTTATGCAGTTTGAATTCCCTTAAGTTTTGTCTTGATACTTATATGGATGTGAAGTGCTATATTTAAGTTGGACATATGACACAATTCAATGTTTTTTTTTATTTAAACAGAATTTTAACTTGTAAGGTTTCTTCCCAGATTTCCTGCCATTGAAGTGTGATGCATGCAGTAAAATATTTTGGTAAGTCTTATTAATCTTTTGTAAACATCATTATGCATTTGAAATTAATAATTTTATGTTCTTTTCAATGAAATCAATGAGAAAGTAACATGAGGATAAATATGTAGTTTCAGAGTATGTTCAACTATATACACACACACACACGTGTATCAAAAAATGAATAGTTAATTACTGATCCATTTGCACAGTAAGATAAGGTACACACACACATATTCATGTGTTGCTGACTTCAGAAATTATAATCTGATGAATTTGTGGTTTTTGTAAGTATGATTATTTGATTGACTAAAATGTCCCAACACATAGTGCAGAAATGGTTTAAACAATTAAAGATTAAAAATCAGTGAAAACTTATGAAATGTAAAAAGCTCAAGTAATAGGAATGCTTTACCAGCATGATATATATGGTGATTTCCTTGCACAATATATTACCATTCTTTAAGAAACTTTTTTCAGTTACCAAGTACCTTTGATTTTAAAGAAGCAAAATCAAGAACAAGAAAAAGCCTGAAGAATAAAATATTCATAAAATGAACTCAATTATCCTGAAGATTAATAATTCCCTTTTATCAGTTGTTAACTTGGTGAGGTTTTAAGTGTGTGCATAATGAGTCAATAAAGGAAGATTTTCCACCCAACTAACTTACACCAGGAAGATTTAATTAAAAAATTCACAGAAAGGAAAGGAAGTAGTCAGGAGCCTTAAAAGTAATTAATGTTTTGTGAATAACATATATCACATGTAAATGTTGGTATATGGTTGTCTAGATTTGATCAGCTGTTGGCTAAGCTAGCATTAATAAAATGATTTTACTCAAGCAAAATGTTAAGTAAATTAGATATTTGTGTTAATATTTCAATTTCTTTTTATCATGGTTGCCTGTTTTTAAATGTACTAGCATGAGAATGAGGAATTAAAATAATCACCATAAGATACACACAAAATTGTGAATTAGTCAGTCCTCTGACCTTCTCTTTGATTTGAAAAATAATAAATACAGTATGTTTTAAAGGATATTTTTAAACACTTGTGTTCTTGTGATATTATTTATTTTGTTTTTTACAAAAGTTTTATTCATTAATTTTTAAATAAACACAGCAGTTTTTGATGTTAAACATTATTTCTGATAACAATAACATTAAGATTTTATATCCAAATTCAACTAATAAAAACCACGGTTTATGTTACCTTTTAGTAAGGATCATTTTCCTTATGGCCAGCATAATTGTGAAAAAGCTTACCAGAAGGATGTCCAAGTTCCTGTCTGTCCACTGTGTAATAAGCCAGTTTCATTGAAACGTGGTGAGCCACCAGACATTACAGTTGGAGAACACATTGATAGGGACTGCTTGTTTGATCCTGCTGCTGAAAGAAAAGTTTGTACTTCTTGCTCTAAGTTTTATAAAATTTGTAAAACATAATGTTCTGCATTTTAAAGGTGGTGGAGCACTCATTTGTAGTGTGGGAGGGTTCAAGTTCGTTTCCACTTATGGGCTATACAGATGTTGAATTACCACAAAAATTGTTGTCCTAGTTAGTTCTTTCTGAAATAGACCTACAGCAAGGATAGGCATTTTTTTGTGATGAAGGAATAATGTAGTAGTTTAATTGTTTACAAGACCTTACTTGTATTAGTTGGTGGTTTACTTCTTTAACTTAGTTGTCAGAATGATTGCTTGGTGTGTAAGGAAGCTCAAGTTTGATCCTTGTCATACAAATAGGTTACCTCTTCTCACTCTTCCTACATAAATCTCTTGCCTACTGTGGCCAATGCAATGAAATCTACATTAGCAATACACATTATTTCATTAGCCACACTGCTTAAACTATTAAACTTATGCTAGTAAGTATATTGAAGCTGTTGAATGTAAATGTGCTATACTTAGATACAGTAGTAGTATAATAAAGCTGTAAATGTAAAAATGATAGCTTTGAGGCATCTGTTATCATAGCAACCACATTATCAACATTTATAAAATAAATTATAACAGACAACAAGTTTTGTCTTTGGAGAGTGTTTTTTTTTACATGTATAACTTAATACAAGAAGAAGACTAAACAAACTAAATGATTGCTAGTATGTAGCAATTTACTGGTAATAATTATCAATACTGTTTTACATAATTTATATGAACTATGATAGTGGACAGTACTTTGCTACAGTATGTAAAATTGTACTCATATGCATTAGTTTGTAAGAAATGAAAGCTTTGACAAAGTCTCCATGTAATCACAAATAATTGAACCTTAACAGTTCTTGAGTGGTCATGATCAAACTTCTTTTTCTGGATGTCTCGATCATTATCATTATTGTTCTTTTTTGGAATTGGCAGGAAAAGAACACTTATTTCTTCTGATATTTGTATTCTTGGAGCCTGAGATGCTATGTTTATGAAACTTGGGTTTGACCAAAGTAAAGCTATTTCTAATTGGATAAAACTACTCCTTTGGAGTCTCAACAAAAATTCCTGTGTAAAAAATGGTATCCCGGCATTTTGCAGCTGCAATTTCATACCTGACTCTTGGCAGTCAACAATTTGTCAACTAAGCTTATTGGCACCAGATAATTTCGCACCTAGCCCTTGTGCTGAATACGAGTAGCCAATTGGCATCTGGCCCCAAGTCATGCAATAGAAACAGTTCTCCTGTTTTGAGGCGAGTGAAACATTCAGGCAGGATTGAAGTTTCCAGGGGATCAGGCTGTCATAGAATGTGCTGTTGTCTTAAGTGCATCCACTGTATCATGAGCTTGAGATTGTCTGCACATGGTAGGCTTGCTGCAACAGCTGGCACAACTGTGGTAATGGTGTTAGCCAAAATGGTAATAAGTGGCTCCACTGTAGCACCTGCCTGTGTTTTAATTGCAGATACAAGTTCCAGGACAGATTTTCTTGGTCCATCAGGTGCGTGGCTGTGCTCCATGTGGTGAGCTGTAATCATATCATCTCGGACATGAATCCCTGCTGGGTAGTGCAAAGTTCTGTAATTTTCACACATGTAGAATGTTACCTGATTGTTCTTCTTGCTACTATTATCAAATAAATAAACATATCCATTGTTGCATGCCTTTGGCTTTTCTCTCTTTGATGTTACATAAGTTATCGTGTTGTTTATGATGTTACTGATTGTCTATTTGAAACTGTTTTAAAATAAATCAATGAAAGTTTAACGAGAAGACTGTGTTGAAGTTCTAACAGTAAATGCAGATATTTTCTATGTTTTTTCTATGTTTAATAGTGATGTCAATTTTCAAATGGATGTTAATTTGTTGTTAAGTTACATTATTAACATCATGAACAACACCATAACTTAACTATATATTGCATGGCTGGGTAATCATCCGCTTCCAGTTTTCCTGGGTGCGAAACTGTCCACTGCCAATGAGCTCAGCTGTTAAATTGTTGGTTGCCAAGAGCCAGGTGCGAAATTGCAGCTGCAAAATGTCGTAGAACCATAAAAAATAAATAACCCTAGACTATTTTCCACCAGCAATGCAGTATAAGCTTTCTCTGATGGGATAAAAGTACCTCTTTGATGTCTCAAGATAAAGTACCCTTGTTAAAAAAAGAAAGAAAAAAAGACAACTTAGGCATTTGCAGGATGCCTATTCTACATTGGCAATGCACTATAAACATAAAAACAATTTGGAAATTAAACACAGTATATTTTTTTCATGCTCTTTTTAATTGTGACTTAGAGCTGTATTACTATCAAAATACATTGTTTTCCTTTTAACATTTTTAGTAATGCTTTTCTTTAGAAATTAATGCACACACTCACGAGAGAGTATATGAATGTTAACAGGTAGATAGATACTTTTATTAACATTAATATTTACTTCTGATCAAAGGAAGCTACTTGCATACATCAGAACCAGAATACTAATGTTATTTTTTGGAAATTTGTTACAGATATGATATTTTAGTTTTAAGATTTTAAGAAAAAGATGTGTTTTGTTTTAGCTTTTGTATTATCAGAGTTTTTAAATGATTATTATGAAAGTGAAATAATATGCTTGTGGTGTTACTTATCCAAGCAAATTTTAATAGAATTAAATTATGTTATCAATTTGTATTATTTTCAGATCTATACAAACAGGTGTTCTCTTAAAGGTTGTAAACAAAAGGAGGTAAGTGATGTGTGTTACTTTATATACTTACAGAACATATGATGACAGTAAATGTTCTTTTGTAAACAACAAAACCAAAGTAACAGTGTCTGTAACATCAGAACACCCAGTGGCACAGCAGTATTTCTGCAGACTTACAATGCTTGAATTCAGGTTTCAATGCCTGTGGTGGGCAGAGCACAGATAACCTATTGTGTAGCTTTGTGCTCAACTTCAAACAAATAATTATTAGATGACTTCTAAAGTTATCAAAGTATAACAGCAGCTTTTATTTGCATTTATGAAGAAGTAACAAAATTAGCATAATGATTATTATTAATTATTTTAAGAAAAAGATGTCAACAGCACTCTAAATGAACTTGTGTTGTTACATTATATGAAACATAAAAATAAGTAATAAATATATGTTAGCATATTATTCCTTTATGAGATTCGAGAAGAAGAATAACTGACCTTTGAAGCAGGTAGCCTTGTAATATTGTTATGAAAAACTTATTTTGATAAAATATTTTTTGAAAATTATTGGAACATTGTAATGTTAACTTTATACATATATTTCACCAATTCTAATTTACAAATATCACTGATTTTAAGAACATTTGAAACCAAATAATGTGGTGATGCACAGTTCATTCTTGACCTAATGTTCATATTATGATTTCACTGTGTTAAATATTGATTGGTGTATGTGTGTAATATTATCTGAATGGCAGCTTGTAATTCCATTGTTAATTTAAGGTTATAGAAAGCTATAAACCATCAGTAAAATTTCACACATACCATACTACCCCAACTTTGATGTAACACTAGTAGATTTAACAATTTAGTACCAATCACGTTTATATGCTGTTTCCAATTTAATTTATTTTCAGTAATAATTCTCCCAGGTATGTAACTATAGTTTATTTAGTAACAATGTTTTAATTTTTGTCTCAAAATGACTGTGTTAGTATATTTAGTTTTATTAAAATTGATAGAAAGTTTATTTGCTAATATCATTTATCTATAATAAATATTTCTGTTATAAGTTAAGTTATTACCAGTCACTAATATGTAAGCATCATCACCATATAGTCTTAATATTATAGAACTGTCATTTACTAATTAGTTTATAAAAGTAAGAAATGAAAAATGGTTCTAAGATTGATACTTTTTAAAGTCCATAAGTTATATGTAAGCTATCAAATTTAAAATAATAGTTGATGTGTATTTTCTTTTATTTAGATTAATTTTTAAAAATGACACCTTGTATACCATAATTATATATTTTACTAAGAAATGTTATTTTTCACAGTATTTATAGTCTGTGCTTGGTCTAAAGTGGATGATTGTATTACTACAGTTACAATTTTTAAAAATTCTTTGTTTATTTTGAAGACCAAGTATTACATCTTCACAATTAGAAATTAACTGAATGTCTTGCATAATATTCAGTTTGAAACTTTTAAATAATTCCTTATAAATTAACAACTACATATATCTATACTGTAATTAACATTATTATTAATTTTAGAGTCAGAAATAGGAATTATTTTAGGAAGGCGTGGAACTTTATGGAATAGTTCTTCATTTGTAAATGTTTTCTGAAACTCTGTGTTAATAAAAGAAAGTCATTTTTTGAGGTACATCAGCCACATTTTCAGTTTTGTAATACTTGAAGTCTGATGTAGTGATCAGGACCATAACTATTAAGCTTTGGTACATTTAGCAAACAAGGTAGATTAGTTAAATTACTGATATCTCTTGCATCATGATCAGAATAAACTGAAATTGTAATATACTATCAACTCAATTTTCATTGAAGCATTGCTCATTAAAAGTAGTAAACCTCTTGAATCAATTTATAGAAAATAAATACAATTTAGGTGATATTATAGTAAATACAATTCTGGTCAACTTTGTTTAAAACATTAAGAATATGGACAACTAATCAGTTAAGGTAAATCTTATATCATATTCATCAGAATTTGCTATTTTTATCTAAAACAAGATTGTTAATATTGCACTTTTGTCATTTTAAAATTTTAACAGAACTCATCTGTAGGTTTTTTATGTTCTGATTTTTTAATAAATGACACTGATAGTATAGTTTATGCTTGTTTGCATAAGGTTTCCATTTAAAAGTATTTTATGATGAGATGAGTTCTCTCATTGACACAGTGGTATGTCTGTTGACTTGTGCTGCTAGAAACCAGGTTTTGATACAGATGGTGGGCAGAGCACAGATAGTCCTTTGTGTGGCTATGCATGATAAAACAAACAATCAACAAATGTGAAATGAATAACCAAGTATATACACAGTTCTAGTTTGTTTTCTACCTTTCTAAAGTGTTTGTTTTAGTATTACATTACCCAGATTTTACTGTAATAAATGGTTATACTGCCTGAGCTAAGGGAGTTGATGAACTGTATCAGTATTCCCTAGCATCAGTGTTACAGTGATATCTTGCAATTTTCATCCATATCCTCATTTTCATTGAGTAGTACCCTGGAAAAGTTCAATTGGTCCATTCTTGTATAGGTTCAAGAGCGTTAATTAGTCTAGTAGTTGAATTATCGTGGTTATGGGGGAGTTTTGCTGTTTGCTTTATTGTGATATTCTCATCTTTCAGAGAATTACATTTTACAACCATGCATTTCTTGTTGTTAAACTGGGCATCTAGATATTCTCAATTTTTTATATTTTATCAGTGTTGTATTTAAAAAATATATATTAGTTTTTGCTTTAGCATATTAATTAGTTTTTATAGTATCAATAATACTATCAAGCAATTTTGTTTTTAAATTTTTCTACATCTTGATAAATCCAGTATCTTCATCATTACCTCGAATTCTAGCCTCAACCATATTACCAGTTGGAGATATTTTGTTGTTATAGTACAATATCCATCAAGCATACTTTAAAAAACCTTTGTTCGTTCATCATCTATTTCATTACACTAAGGTCTTGAATAACAATAAGAATTTTTTGTACTGTTAAGAAATATTACTGAGTTTCCAGCTACTTCAAAGTCCACTATCAAGAACAAACCCATGTTGGGTACCACTTTAGCAGTTTCTGTTTTAGTTTTATTTCCTTGGTTTGGTTTTTACCCTGAGGCTATTTGCACTCTGAGTGGGTCATTTACCAAGCAAGTTATAAGATTCCAAGTGGTTTAGTGATAGCTTTTTTTGAGGAGTTTACCTAAAAATAATTTGTAGCATATTATTCAGTAAAACATCTTTCTCAGTAGCTGTGATTCAGTTAAGATATTTCTTTTCATACATCCTACTGAATTAACCCTTTTGGCGCTGAATAAAAATTTTTAATGTTTGGCATGGCACTGAATATATATTTTTGATACTTCAACTAATTATGGTATCAGTACTAAAAGCATAATATCTTGACAGTAACTCAACAAAAGTCCCTGAAATGTTCAATGATTGTACCCAATACTATACATGTTATATTCAATACATAAGAATAACAGGAATAAAGGAAGATACCCTGATACACAATGAAGAAGTGCCATGTAAAGCACAATAATTCATTATAAATTGTATACAATTTATGCAGCAGCCTGTTGATAGTCTTTGTGGTAATGATGTATCTCATGGCATGGTAAAAAGCATATGGGGAGATTGCACTGTTTGCAGAAATAATCAGTCTGCTTTCTTTTCTATCAAGCTGTGTATTTATCACTGCAAACAGAACAATCAGGTTTGTGTTTTTTGTCCTCATATTATTTAGTACTATGTCTTTCCACCAAGTGCTGACCTTTGTCAGTACTTGGTCTTCCTTTTCGTTTGGCTTTGCTGACATATCCCTCCATCAAATTTTGAATAATCTGCTCTCTGAATAGTCTTGGAGATACCAGGTTTTCACCATTGCTCTTGCAGTCTGCACAATATATATTCGTTAACAAGAACTACCCTTGGTCAGTCGGTTTATGCAATAAGGTATATAACCCTAACTACACCATGTGCTTACCTAAAGTGAGGGCAGATTCCAGGCCATGAATGTCTTCATTATCTCTCTTGTCCGTTTCAAGTAAACTTTCATTATCATCTGGCTTAAACTCTTTGTCACTCTCTTCATTGTTAAAAATAATATTGATTACTTTTTTAGTGGTATAAGCTTTTCTTTTTGGCATTGTAACAACATTGCAAGTATCAATAGAATATGCAGGGAAGGTGTCTTCTAAAACAATGAACAGTATGATCTACACAGGCTAGAAAACAGAAATCACGTGACCTCCAATTTAAATACCTACTGGGAATCCCAAGTAAACAATGAATACACATGGTTTTAGCCTCAAGTGGGTCTACAGGCCTGTGTGATTATGATAATTAGCCAGAAGGGTATGTTTACATCTGGTTGATGAAGTATTGTATAAATTCTAGCTTTGCTCTAAAAACATTAATGATTTTATCATTTCCTATGAGTGTTATAGTACTAATTTATGGCTTAATGTCTCAAAATATTTCTTTATTTCAGCTTATCCCAGTAATCTGTAGCCAATGTAAGCAAAACTTTTGTTTGAAACATCGCCATCAAACAGATCATAAATGTGAAGGTTTTAAAAGGACTGGGCATATTATATCACCAACAGAGTAAGTTTAAGAAAATAAGAAAAATATTTATTGTTTAAGAACTATGTTTTCAATAGTCATGAACTGCAAAACATTAGCAGTAGTTTTTGTGTCCTTTTCTTATATTTTCCTTATTCTATCATTTTTTCACGTCATATAAACTACACTTTCTTACAGGCATTATGTTGGATAAATCCTAGTCTACTAGAAAATATTTGATGTTATTAGGCAAATAAATTCATGTAGGCATAACTTTATTTAATAAAACTACATATAAAGCAAACAACAAATTAAAGTAATGGTATTTATAATAGAGTACAAAATTTGAAACACTTATGAGTGTAAAGCATGTGACACTTTTTTATGAGTGGAAACAAAAAACTCACAAAAATGAAGAATAAAATCTGTACTAAAGAAAAAATAGCTAGAATTTGTTTATAGCAGCTTATGAAAAAAACAAAACTACATTATTACAAAGCAAAGTAAATTAAAAGTTGTGATGAAAACCACCTTTGCTAAACATGTAGAAACATTTGAATGCTTATTTACATGTGATTTTGAATAAACTGTACATACAAATTTCAGACCTAAGTAAGTTCAGAAACCTCATATCAATTGTATTTAGTGTGATATTCATTTTGAAAAAAAAATTATATGCAGGTTAATTGTTGTGTGTTTGAAAGACCTAATGAATAAAAAAAACTAGTTAAAATCAAAGCCAGTTATCATATCATAATAATGACATTGTATTATCGCATTGAAAACTTTGATTAGCGCAACAGGTAAAATTATTCTGAATTTAAAAGCCAATATGCAATCCAGTGTCCTCAAACAAAGGAATTTTTAATGATATGAGGTTTATAATGTTAAATTGAGACAAATGTAAGTGTATTATTTATATAGATAATGATGCCACTAGTTTCCAAATGAGTACTAGGATCAAACAAAACTAGAAATGTTTTTAAGACTACGAAATATTGTGCGCATCTTTCATGAACATGTTTGAACTGTCATGTTGAGCCGTAATTTTTTTTTACTTGATATGTGATGTATCTTATCTGATGGCTTTAATTTTGAATGATACAGTAACAGTCAAAATTTGTGATTGATGTCTGAAAGTAAACTTAAATTTCATATCATAAATTTGGTGGAGTATCATCTGCCAAAATGAGAAGAATGACTTGAAATCATATTGTGATATTACTTCACATGTAGGCATCACTCTAATAGAAAATATTTCTAGAAATATTTATATGTACATTTTGACTTGCTTTCTTTGGAGTGTTACATTAATTGTCATTTTAAGCAACTCTTTGCTTCTGTGGCTTTTGTTTTGTTCTCTTTATGTGTATTGACTAATAAACTGTTCTTGGATTTGCCATTTTTCGTATGACTTCTTATAAAATCAGTAACAGATTTGTTGGTCTGTCTGTAGCTGTGTGGTTTGGAAAACACTGTACACAACCATAGATTACTTTTCTTAATAGTTCTAGTTCAAGTGAAGAACCACTAACATTTGTTTGCATGTTACATTGAAATATACACATATAGTCAAAATTTTGATTACACAGTACATTTCAAAATGAATTAGCTTATAATCAATAGATTATATTAGTGAAAGTTAGGAAGTGGTAGAAATAAAATATTTCAAGCTATTAGTCATACTACCACTTTTACCTAGACGTAAATAAAAGAAGAAACCTGAAAACTTAAAGTCTTGAATATTCTAGTGACTTTTTAAAATTCACAAATCATTTCCTTACTGATTACAAAGCAAAACAATTTTAACCTTGTCTGGTAATAGGGATATTCAAATTGTTTTGTAATTCTCTTGAAGAAAATAAACATAACATAATGTTTTGGGAGAATAGTTGAGGGACCTGTTGGTCAACCTTTACTGTGACATCCACTAAACCAAACTAAAACTATTAAATACTTAAATTTTAAAAAATCTTAAAACCAGCTTTTATCATTTATGTAGTTATCAATATTTCTTTTAAAATCACTTAAATTTACTGCATCCCCAAAATATCCAAAGGCCAACCACCCTATCAGCAAAATAAAACTGTCTTAGCTGAATATGACTCCTACCTTGCCAAAATTTATATTTGTGTTCCCAAGTCCTAATATTCTCACCTTTCAGTATGAATTCCCTTTACAGTCTCAAGACTTCAATCATATTCTCTTTAACTCTTCTTTTTTTAAGAGAAGAGAATTTGAGAGATCTCAACCCTTCCATCCCTGGCACCATTCTAGTAACCCTCCTCTAAACTCTTTGCAACAGCTCAATACCCTTCCTCAGGTAAGGAACTGAAAACTGTGTGCAATACTCCAAGTTTGACTTAACTTATACAGTGAAATTGTATATTATTTAGAATTGTATTTGATATTCAGATACAACATAAAATCCTATTTGCCCTTCCATTATCAACAGCACACTGCTGTTTGGATGGTTGAAAAGACTGATCAACCATTACACCAAGATCCCTTTATTTTGTGACACTGTTAAGGTTATTCCCATCCAAATTATACATATAATTCATATACGTTATCTTGCACTTATTACAGTTAAAACCCATTTGCATTTTATTTGCTCAAATTGATAAATGTTTTAAATTCCTTTGTAAATCAGCAGTACTTTCGTAGCCAGCAACACCCAAGACCTTAAGGTAGCACTGACCATTAACGAGTGCCCTCAATAATTCAACAATCACATTTTCAAATTTAATCCGAATTGAAAGTTTAACTACTTTTCTATATAAATAACTAATTTTTGTTTATAATTAACCTGAAGTAAGTGATTAAATAAAAGTCTAGTTAGTTTTCATTCCATTTGCACTTCACCTTTAAAGCTAATATCAGCATGAAATTTAACACGGTTGTTGATATTAAACTGTTCCATACCTTAAATTAATTAAAATAAATTGCCTGTAGCTTGTTAACATTGCGGAAAATTTGTAAAATTTTTAATTAAAGGTATAAAGATATAAATTTGCTCTATTTTAAGGAGCAGTGTTGCCTCAATCTGCAAATTTAAGTAACTTATTGACCATTCCTTCATCTGTATTACTGATATAAATCAATATGATTTAGGTCTGAGTTACTCCACTTTTAACATTAACCCTTCAGAAGTGGGAATGTTGTAAGTAGTAGCATCAGTTGATGATGGTCACTATTTTAGGGTTAACCAAGTGTGACTGAACTCTTTTTATAACAACCATCTGATTGTAAGAAAGCAGATGGTTGATATATAAGGAGTTTAATTTGATAACTTATTTCCCAAACCTATATATAGGTTTTCGCAGAAGCCTATTACGTGGCACGTTGTCAAAAGCTTTCTAAAAATCAAACACCCAATTGTCACTCTTACTTTTGTCTACATAAGCACTATTTCAACAAATGTCAAAAACATTTTAAAAAAGCATTTTGCCTTAGTGAAACCATCTTGACTGTCCAATAAAATTCTAATTTTAGTTAAACGGCTTTTAAAAGCATCATTTGTTAGACTTTCCAAAATGTTTCCCACTACTGATGTATGACTAATGGGCCTATTATTACTAAAGGATTTTTGTTGTTTCCCTTCAAAAGAGAAGTCACATTAACTAAATTTCTGTCTTCTGACACCTGTCCACTATTTGAGAATTTACAAAAAATATTAGCAAGTGATATTGTATCCAGTGTTTAACCTTCTTTCAAACCCTTAGTGAAATATTTACTGGCCAAAGAGCATTATTGTTCTTTAAACTTTCTCATTTTTCCTACCAATCTCAGAATTAATGCAATCATTTGGTTTGATCTTGTTTCCATTTATCAAGTGTTCAAGATATGGAATATAAAATAATGCTTGAATATCCTTTAAAAAATAAAAACTGAATAAAAAATAGAATTTAATAACTGAACCATCTCCTTATCACCAAATATGAGCCTTCCCTTATCTCTCAAGACTTTTACATCTATCCTAACATTTTTTTAACCCTTAATGCATCTAAGGAAATTCTTGCTGTTATTGTTTACATTTTCAACCAGTCTCCACTTGTACATCCTTTTTGGTGTCCTAATTCTCTGATTATTCAACTTTCTTAACTTCTGAATCTTTCATCATTCCAGTCAATTTAAATTTCTTAAATTTAGGATGCTTTTCTTTAATTTTATCATTTATACTTTGTGTAAGTCAACATGGTATTTTTTCTTGCAGCTCCCCTTTTCTTTTTATAAGAAATATGTTTACCTTGAATATTTAAAAAATCTCCACATTTGATCATTGTCTCCAAATAACTCAGTTCCCCTATTCACAACAGATAATTCTCATTGCATTCCTTCAAAATTTACCCTCTTTTTTTTACTTTGTAACCAAAATATCATTATCCCTTTTCTCCATATGCATCAAAAAATCAAACCCAATAGAGCAATGATCACTTGTACCTTGATGTTTCCCAGTTTCCACTTTCTCAATCATTTCTATATTTGAAGTTCACAATAAATCTAAAATAGCATTGCTTCTGGTATGGTTTCTTGACCTATTAACAAAGAAAACCATTTTGAACAATTTCAAAAACCTTTTCTCCCTCATGGTTTGACTTAAACATTTTCCAAGCTATATGCCTGAAATTGAAGTTGCCCATAATCATAATCTCATTGTAAGGTTTTTTTCACTAATTTTGTCAGTATAATCTGATGGTCTGTAACAAATTTCTACTAAAAACTTTTCCCTTTACATTTTCCAATATATACCCAAATAGATTCAATCTCCTTGCTACTATCTTTGATTACCTCAAATTCAGTAAGATGTAACACATTTTACACCTAAAGCTACTCTCCCTGTATTTAATATTCTATCCCTTTTAAATTACCTTTAACCCTGTGTTTCAAAGAAATTTCTCTCAAAAATCATCTTCATTATTCCTTTTATATAAAAATCATCCATTTCTACCAGTACTCTAAAGCAATCTATTTCATTTTTTTTACAACTAACAATTAAGTTTACCCTCATAACTACTTCTGTACTCATTTCCTATGCTAAACTCTTTTTTACTTCTCATTGTTTTTGCAGTTAGTTTATCCTAGCTCTTACCACTATCTAGTCTTAGTTTAAATCTTTTCTTACAGTTAATAGCCAGCCCCTATATTATTCTAATGTAAAACATCCATCCATTCCAAAATTCCTTACATGTACAAAATAAAGCTATTTTTGAAATTTTACTGCCTTCAACCTTTTCAATTTTTTAAAGTAATCCTTAATGTTGTTTGAGTGTATATAAAGTTGTATATTAGCTTGTACATACCCAGTATTTCTCCTAGGACAGCTGTTGTAGCTTGGACTCAGAACAAATTGACATCAACTAATACTCTCTCAGCCTGGACAAGTCCTACAACATCATCTTCTCTTCATGCTCCTCTACCTTCACACAGTAAAGCTAATGAGACACTTGTTACTGCCATTCACATTCGGGGCAATCTGGTATGTTTCACATGTTTTTATATAAATAGATTAACTTTCTTGGTTGAAAAGTCAGTCAGATGTGCTTATGTGTTTCTCAATTTTATGATGCTTTGCTTAACATGCCATTTAGTTTACTTATGTAGTTTACAGTAAAAAATTAAACAATGGAATAGATAATTTTATTCTACTTCCTTACATGAATTATTTGCCCTGATTGGCTGAAAACATATCATGTAGTATTAAATATTTTAATTGTTGCCAGGAAGAGCTGTTCAGTAAATTACTTTAATGTTATATGGTTGTCAAGGCTATTGCCAAACATGCATCGTGACATTGCAGCAGAAGTTTGCAGCTAACTATTTTTGCAGCATAGTGAAAAACCTGTAAACTGAATATAAACATATCTTGTGGCTTAAGAGTTCAGTTAATCACAGAAGAAGAGTTGCAGAGACATAGGCAGCAAACCTTTGCAAATGACAGTCATAAACCTGCTGATTAAATTATAGCCACTTACAAACAATATCAGAATTTTTCCAATATCCTATGCGAATTTTATACCATTGCATACTTGTGGATCAGACTCATCACAGCACATTTTGTAGTTTTGTGTTTGATAACATCCATACCAAGAGTGCTTCATATGTTTAGTGATTTGATAACATGATAATGGGCTGTTATATTATGAGAAGTAAACAGTTTCTAATTGTTAGCATTTATTTGGAATCTTAAAATTAAATTATAAACATCAGAATTTACATGTTGGCTGAAGGATGCAAAATGGACATGCTGTGTGATAACACTAATTTATGAGATTTTAGTGAAACTGAAAATAGAATTAATAACTGGTTGTTTTGGGCAATAAATCCATTGTTTTTAAATTACGATACAAGATAGATATTGAGTAATCCTTTCTACATGTATGTTTCAAATACAACTTTTAATGTTGATTTTTATTTTTATAAGTATAGACATACATACATACTGTAACAGTCAATTACTAAGTACTCTAGAGAAAAATATACCTTTACAATATAAACAACTGTGAATCCAGTTGAAAGGGTATGTTAATCTTTAAGTACTAGTGTGTGATCATATGGAATGCAGCCAAATAATAATGGCTCCCAATCTTTCAAGTGGACAGTTGCTTAGCATTAAGTTGGTGTATTTGTCTTAAAATTGCAGAAAACGTTTTAAGAACTCATTTTGTTGTTTTGACTAACTGTGATATTATACATTGTTCTCGTCATACGTACTATTAGTTGTGACACTGTGCCTAGTGAAAGAAAGGACATGGCTTTGTAGATAGTATGCCCAGATCACGGTTCTGAGGTTTGTGATGTTATTCCACAATAAAACTCTGGATTTTATAATTATGGCTATACTGTAAGAGTAACAGTCAATCTCACTACTCACTCAAATTGAATAGCTCAAGAATTAGCAGTGGATGCTGTTAACTATTTACTTTTATTCTATGTTATTACTTCAAAACTAGGGACAGCCATTTGCAAATAATTGCCATGTAACCTTGTACAAAAAGCTGAAACAAATAAGTAAATGTGATATGCCACTTTGTGCATGTAAGACAAAAATTAGTGAAAATCCTACAGTAGTAAAAAGTAACTTCCAGTTTGAATGATGGCAACAAATTAAAAAAGCATTGAGAAGCAAATTAAAACATTTGATAAATGAAAATAGAACCAAGGAAGTTAGAAAATAATGTTGTGACCCACATAAAGCCTGTGGATACCAAAGGTATTTTGTCACTTCTAATATCCTGCATAGGGCCATCACCTTTTGCCCTCTTTCCACCCATTTTTGAATACTATATGCACTATTCTTACAGTTTGGGTTAAGATAGCCTTTGTAATGTCTCCCAACAGGACAGTGGGAATTCTACAAACTTACAAGGCTAAATTCCAGAGTTAGATTCCCAGTGGAATACTGTAAATAGCTTCAAGTCACCTTTGCTGTAAAAGAAAGAGAAAAAGAAAATTTTATGATATTAATACACCTGTCAACTGCACTGCAAAGCACGTGTCTGTTATTAAAATGACATTTTTGGCTCATGATATTAAGATGTACTAGGAGTAATGATTCTGATCAAACGATTGATCAGCTTTCACAATCAGTCATGTGCCTGTTGTGATTGGAGATTCCAACCAATTCTTGGTTAAATGCACTTCTAATTTACTGAACTTTTTCAATAATATTGTGGTAGTGTCATTAACCCTTTCATTTCATGTGTTATTTATGGGAAACCTCATTGCACACTGTAAGTTTTTGTGGTTTTTATGGAGTATCTAACATTATATTTACCTTGTTACCAGCTGTAAATCAATTTCATTTTATGCCCTTCATGAAAGTCTCATTCCTATTACATTCAGACTTTCATAAGAACAGCAAGATTTTACAGTAAGAATGTGTTTAACTTTTGTTGTTTTTAGCTTATAAAACATGTTGCAAAATAATGTGTTTAATACTTTAAAAGTTTATTTAAACTCTAAACATTTGAGATCAGTTTATCACATATAGTTACACTGCTTCTCAGATATTTACCACAGACAGCCAAGTGCATAGACTTCTATTATCTTTTAACATTTAAAAAAGTTATTTATGCTGTACATTAATGAAATTTTGGTGTATCAAGGAAAATCTGTTCATAGATTCTGATATTAATATATTGTTTATTTAGAAACCTATTCTATCTGTTCCAGAGAAAAACCTCATGACATGACAATATATATAAATATATTAGTTTTAGTGAAACATGAGAACCTCTGTGCCTATAACAACTGAAGTGTTATCCATGTAATAATAAACAGTATGTTTGACAAAATTATCAGTGTTACCTGTACATGGTACTGTAACTGGCAGTATAAATTTAAGAGACACTGGATGAGATTTTCATACTAATGTGTGTGTGTGTTACAGAATAGAGGCTTTTTGTGATTTATCTGTTATTTATAATTGATATTAATTATTATCTATTGTAACTGTAGCCCCTCGGAGTGGATTCCTGTACGTGGTGAGGGGACCTCCCAGGGAAGGTTCTGTTCTGTCTGGTTACCTTCTCTGGGATCTAAACATCCACCCACGTGTTTGCCGTGCGTGGCGACCCGTGAAGGGGAGGAGAGGATCCTGGTGGTTGAGGGGTCCAACCCTAACACACCACTTTGGCCTCGAATTCCTGTAGACGGGCGGCCCTTGGGTGGCCCCCCTTGGGTCAGTCGGCTGGTCCACCTGGGCTAGAGCCAACCAAGTACCAGTGTTGGAAGTTCTCAACGGGTGTTGTGGACATTGTGCCTGATGCTGGTGTTTGGGTATAGTGCTCACGAAACCCTGGCGTTGCTGCATTGTCCTTGCGTGACTTTGTAGTGCGTCCCCTTGTAGGGCTCCATGGTGGGTGGGGTCAGTGAGTACCGAAACTTTTCACTTTCCTATGGATCCTTCAAAAAATTTAATTAAAATTGTAAAAAAACAGTCAATGGGTAAGCGACCACGTCTCGAATACTCAGAACAGCATTCTCCAACTTCAGTAACACACGTACCTCATTTTCTGATATTGCATTCTCTTTCAGAAAAATCTTTAGGGCAAATGTCCCCTTTTTTTATTCAAAAGGGGCTCGAGGGACTTGCTGGCTCTCCAAAGTCAGTAAAGAAGCTTCGATCTGGTGACATACTGGTTGAAACATCCACATCCCAACACAGTGAACTCCTCTTGAAATCAAAGGTAATTGGCGATATACCTATCGAGGTTACACCCCATGCTACTTTGAATACTTCACGAGGAGTTATTGTTGAAAGGGATTTGAAGAATGTTCCTGAATCTGAGATTCTCGCCGGTCTTTCCACTCAAGGAGTTTCTGCAGTGAGGCGCATCTCCACTCGCAAAGATGGAGTTACACAGCCAACAAATACCCTTGTATTAACATTCACTTCACCACGAGCACCCGCCACCATCAAAGCAGGTTATCTCATTTGCAGGGTTCGGCCATACATTCCAAACCCTCTTCGATGTTTTCAATGTCAGAGATTCGGCCACTCAAAGACATCTTGTCGTGGTTCCCTGACATGTGCTCGTTGTGGAGGCAAGGACCACGATGCCTATGATTGTGACATAAACCCACATTGCGTCAACTGCAATGGTTCTCACCCCTCTTACTTTCATTCTTGTCCAAAATGGTTGGAGGAAAAAGAGGTGCAGCGTTTGAAAACGACACATAACATTAGTTATCCTGAGGCTCGGAAATTGATGTCCACAATCCCATCTCGGACATATGCTGCTGCACTCCGTTCCACAACTACAGTGGAAGTGCAGACAGATCTCTCTGTGCCTCCAAAAGAATCGTTTTCAAACCAAATGAAAAGCCTTTTGCCCTCCGTGGTTAAAACAGTAGACGAATCGACTTCCACACCCATCTCTGTTCCTCCCATAACTTCCAACAAACCTCAAGATCCATGTCCTTCAGTTTCAAATACAGGCATTTCTTCTGATACATCATTTTCTCCCACCAAAAGAGACAAAACAATTATTCGTCCGCGTCCTCAGTCACTTGATTCCTCTTCCAATAACAAAAACCTGCCCACTCGACCCAGAGCAGGATCCATGGAGGTTGATAGACCTCCTCCGAAGAAAGACCGTAAAGAAAAAAGACGAGGTCGTAAACCGAAGGGTCCTCCAACCACTTCACCTGCCCGTTCTTAAAAATGGCCACCTTGATACAATGGAACTGTCGAGGTTTACGTTCTAATCTGGATGATATCAAAACGCTGATTGCTTCCTACCATCCTGTTTGTCTTTCTCTACAAGAAACATTTCTCAAATCTGCTGATACAGTCTCCATTCGGCAGTTTTCTCTGTACAGAAATGACAAGTTGTGTGATGGTCGAGTACATGGAGGGGTGGCACTTTTGGTTGATCAACATGTGCCTACCCTGTCTTTGTCACTCAATACACCCTTGGAGGCCGTAGCCATCCGTATTTCCTTGGGTCGTACCATCACTGTTTGTTCTCTGTACCTGTCCCCTGGAGAGACATATGATCAATCAGACCTGGATGCTCTTGTTGCACAGTTACCATCTCCGTTTCTAATCCTGGGGGATTTTAATGGACACCATCCCCTCTGGGGAAGTGCTGTTATTGATGGGAGGGGTCGATCTGTAGAGCAGATGCTCTCTGATCACGATCTTTCTCTTTTCAATACTGGTTCTTCCACTTACTTTCATGCACCAAGTCAGTCATTCACTGCCATTGATCTCTCAGTTTGCTCCCCTTCATTATTTTCCCATTTTTCATGGAGGGTTGACAGTAATCCACTAGGCAGTGATCATTTTCCGATCATTTTGAGAGAGACTGGCCGTGGTCGATGCCACCCTACCCACGTGCCCCGGTGGAAGCTGGATCAGGCAGACTGGTCCACTTTCACTGCTCTCGCAGAACTTGATCCTGTCATCGTAAATCAGCCATCAATAGACAACTGTGTTGCAGCGGTCACTGATTGTATTATACATGCAGCTGCTCAGTGTATTCCTAAAACCTCGACACGTTTCCCACGATATCCTCGTCCATGGTGGAATTCTGCTTGCAACTTAGCACGGAAGGCTCAAAAACGGGCCTGGGACACTTTTCGCAGATATCCCACACTTTCAAATCGGGTTGCTTTCCAGCGGGCCCGAGCACATGCTAGGTGGGTAAGACGTCAAAGCCAGAAGGAATCTTGGATTAAGTTCACAACCAGCATATCTTCTACCACCAGTTCCAAGATCGTATGGGACAAGATTCGAAAGGTTAATTGGCACTACACTTCTGTTCCCCTCTCGATCTTACTCTCTGATGGTCAGGAGGTGACTGATGTCCGAAACATCGCTAACACTCTAGGTGAAACCTTTTGCCGGGTATCTAGCACTTCTGCTTGTTCCTCCACCTTCCTGGCCATCAAGACTCGGGCAGAACGATCGCCTCTTTCCTTTCAAACTGACTGTTTCTTTGACTATAATAGTCCCTTTACCCTGGTGGAACTAAAAATGTCCCTTCATCGGTCTGCCAGTACATCTGTTGGACCTGATGATATTCATTATGACATGCTACACCACCTCTCTCCTGATTCTCTTGATGTCCTACTGACTATATTCAACCGGATTTGGCAGGAGAATGTTTTTCCTGATGCCTGGCGCCAGGCTATTATTTTACCTTTCTCTAAGCCAGGGAAAGATCCAAAGACTCCTTCAAACTATCGTCCAATTGCTCTGACGAGCTGTCTCTGTAAGACCTTAGAAAGGATGGTTAATGCTCGTCTTGTTTGGTTCCTTGAATCAAACAACCTCCTCTCACCCACCCAGTGTGGGTTCCGTCGACAGCACTCCACCATAGACCACCTAATTCGTCTTGAAACATCTATCAGAGAGGCCTTTCTCAACCGCCAACACCTTGTATCGATATTCTTTGACATAGAGAAGGCTTACGACACAACATGGAGGTATGGCGTTTTGCGAGACCTCCATACATATGGGTTACGTGGCCATCTACCCATGTTTATTAAAAATTTTTTAATGGACAGGAGATTCCAAGTTCGTGTAGGTTCGGCACTTTCACGTTCTTTTGTACAGGAACTTGGAGTCCCTCAAGGCTGTATATTGAGTGTCACACTTTTCAGTATAAAGATAAATGCCATCACTGAACAACTCCCTCTCACCGTTATGAATGGGCTATATGTTGACGACTTTCACATCTCATGTCAGTCATCAAACATGAGATATATTGAGCGGCAACTACAAACTGCCCTCAATCGTGTACAGAAGTGGACTCATGCGAATGGCTTTAATTTTTCTCTTTCCAAAACTGTATGCATGCACTTTTGCCACCGACGAGGTATTCACCCTGATCCTGAACTTCATATCGGTGAAGTTTTGCTCCCAGTGGTCCCAGAGACAAAGTTCTTGGGGCTTATCTTTGATCGTAAATTGACCTTTATACCACACTTAAAGCAGCTTCGGGTCAAATGCACCAGAACTCTGAACATCCTTCGTGTCCTCTCTTCTACCAGTTGGGGGGCAGATCGCCGTTCAATGTTAAAGATATATCGTGCTCTTATTAGATCGAAACTTGACTATGGATCAATGGTCTATGGCTCTGCCAGACCCTCAGCCTTAAAGATACTGGACCCCATTCATCACCAAGGTCTTCGACTCTGCACCGGAGCTTTCCGTACCTCTCCAGTTCAAAGCATATACATTGAATCTCATGAACCTCCTCTACACCTTCGTCGTTTGCAACTGTCTTTACAATATACTTCGAAACTTCGTTCTTTACCGAAGCATCCCACCTGGGAATGTGTTTTCCTTCCTCGGTGGGCAGTACTTTTTCAGAACAGACGATCTGTCATTGCTCCGTTTGGCCTTCGCATCCAGGCGCAATTGGATGAATTGGGTCTGTCTTTGGATAACATTGCAGATTCCACATATCGATGCATCCCACCATGGCTTATTACAGCCCCCAAGTGTGACCTTTCTTTCAATCACTTAAAAAAGGCGGATACTCCAGACTGGAAGTACCGTCTTTTATTCAATGAATATCTTTCAAACAATCATTCAGTTCCCATTTATACAGATGGTTCCAAATCAGGAAATTCAGTGGGCTCTGCTATGGTTTGCTGTGGGTCAGTAGTTGCACACAGAATCCCCTCTACAGCTTCTGTGTTCACTGCTGAACTGTATGCAATATCTCTTGCCCTTGATCATATTGCAGCTGAGCAGTACTCCAACTGCACTATTTATACTGACTCACTTAGTTCTATTCTTGCCTTGGAATCACTTCACATTAGCTCACATCCTATTCTAGCAGATATTCGAAACCGACTGGCCCATTTCTCATTAGCAGCTACTTCAATTCAGTTTTTCTGGATACCAGGCCATGTTGGTATTCATGGGAACGAGCTTGCAGACATGGCAGCTAAATATGTATGCCTCAGCTCCATCACCCCTATGCCTATTCCGTACATGGACTATGGTGTTGTCTTCAAAGCTCGGCTCCGTGCCAGTTGGCAGTCCACTTGGAGTGAACAACGCGACAATAAACTTTTTCAAATTAAACCCAAAATTGGAGTTTGGCCATCTAGCTTCCGTAAAGTTCGGAGGGAAGAAGTTGTTCTCACTAGGCTACGCATTGGTCACAGTTTTTTAACTCATCATTTTCTTTTATCTGGAACTGATGCACCAATGTGTAGTTTGTGTAACACTCAACTCACTATCAGCCATGTTTTACTTTCTTGCCATCGTTACAATCCTCAACGACGGCAATACTTTAAACATATTTTTTCCCAGCGTCAATCTGTAACATTGGACAGAGTTATTGGTGATGGTGACTATGTCCACCTTAATAACGTTTTTAATTTTTTAATGGCCATTAATCTTTTTAATCTTATTTAAGTGTGGTATATTTATTCATTACACCTTTTTAATTGTGGCTCCTTTTTAAAGTTTTACTCTCTCTCATTCAATGCGACATTAAACAATAGCCAGAACATTAAATAACTCGACACCAGGACTGGAAAGGCCAACTTCAGGTGACTAACGCTTCTGTTTGAACTACTCGTTAGTCTTCCTGGCGAGTTACTGTTATACTTTCGCTGCATATCATTTCGTGCTTTTACAACCTTTTTGTACTGGCCATATTGACTCATAACCCGGAACCAGGACGGAAAGACCAACTTTAGGTGGCTGACAGTGGTTTATATACTACCTGTTAGTCTTCCTGGCGGGTTATGATCATTCCCATTCTGCTACAGGTTGGCCTTTACTACTTTGTTGACTGGATGTCGTCATTGGTTTTTGCACCATTTCCTGTTTTAATTCCCATTTTGTTTTTATCTTCAATTACCTTTACACATTTTACTCCATTTACTTGACTTTTATCTTTTTACTGGACATTTGGCTACTCTTTATTATGATTTTGCTGAGTGTCTTTTTAAACTTTTATTCCATTACATTTTGATATTAGCTACTATGACACATAACCCAGAACCAGGACTGGAAAGGCCAACTTCAGGTGACTGACGGTGGTTTTTGAACTTGTTCGTTAGTCTTCCTGGCGGGTTATGATCATTATTATTATGCTAGAGTAAATAGTTTATAACTTTGAAGACTGGGTGTCACCATTGGTTTTTACACCATTTTCTGTTTTAATTGCTGTTTTGTTTTTACATTCATTTTCCTTTACAAATTTTACTCCATTTACATGACTTTTCTCTTTTTACTGAACATTTGGTTACTCATTGTTGCGTTTTTGCTGTGTGTTTTTTAATACTTCTATTCTTTTTCATTTTGATACTAGTTGATATGACACATAACCCAGAACCAGGACTGGAAAGACCAACTTCAGGTGACTGACGGTGGGTCTTGTACCTGCCTGTTAGTCTTCCTGGCGGGTTATGATTATACCTTTTTGATAGAATACCTACCTTACAACTTTTTACACTTTGCCTTCTATCTTACCCTTGTAGACTAGGTGTCAATACTGGTTTTATATTTTTTTGTTTTACGTTCATTTCCATTTATGTCTTTTACTACATTGTTACCGGTTGTTTGGCGCAGATAGCCTCGTTGCTTTGTGCCATAAAACACTAAATCAATCAATCAATCAACAATCAATCAATTGTAACTGTAGAATTTTAGCAGCTCTTTTAGTAGTAGTAGTAGTTACATAATTGTCACTAGAAGATGATAATACTCAGCCAACAGACTTGTTTATGATAGTTAACAATTCTTCATAACAAAAAAAACAACAAAATAAATAATATCAAGTATATTAATAATTTGTCAGTTTTATCAATAACAGATTATATATCTTTTTTATAGAATGAAGATGAAGCCTTAGCACGTGCTCTGCAAAATTCATTGTCCAATTCTTTAGAGACATCACCTTCACAAACTCACAGCATCTCAAGGTAAAATTATTGTGATATCTTTTAATAGCTTAAATGTGTTAAAGTAAGGTTTGCTTTTTAATATTCATGCTTTATAATAAATATCAAAATCATGATAATACCAAAAAATATTTTTAGTTACAGATGTTTCAGAATTATTTCAAATTCCATCATCAGCATTAAATAAATAAGGTACATTATTAATTTTCACATAAATAGCTGTTCTCATTAGTGCTGTTCTCTGTATGTAAATACATTTTTTTACACATTTTACAAGCTTTTGGAATTGGCTGATTCCAATGCATCTCTTATGTAAGTCCTCAAGAGTCAACCAACCTTCCACTAATAAGAGTATGACATACTCTCTTGATGCATGTAACTCCTTCTATTGAATTTTACTGAACATTTACTTCTTGTTTGGCAGTACTTGTGTTCAGACATTTTATTATTTTTGTTCTCTTCATGTGAACTGTGATTTTAAAGAGTTCAGTAGTATCTGAAGTGGGATTTCTTTATTATTATTTGTTTCTTTACATTGAAGAAATATTTTAATTTAACTGAATTTCCTAGTTTTTTTATTTGTTTTTTTCTCACCAAACACTTTTGTTTGATTTATATATTTCTTCAATGAATTCTGAGGTAGGTGTTTCCACTTCAAGTGTTATATCTCTAGCACTATTTTCATAGGCTGCAGGTAGGGGAGACCTGCCATTGGATTTTATGCCACTGTCCATTGTGAGATTGATCATTATATTGGTCAACCTCCTGAACTTGTCCCACTGGTCCTTTTAAGCAAACCAAACTTGTTGAGATCAATGAAGATTTCCTTTTTACACTAGATATTTTACTGTGTTTACAGCCACTTCTACAGAATCAGCTAGGCCTAATGTAGCATTTTGTGACATGTTTTATCTAATACCCTATTTTTCTGTAATTCCTTATTACTTCCATGTTGGCTCATTTGTCATCTTTGGCTCTTTCTTTACATATGATTCCACTATAGTTGAGATTTTCTGGGCCATGATGCAACTCCTCACCTGCTTTTGTTTACTACCTATTTCTTTTCGGATTTCTGTATTTTTTCTTTGGTAATGTTTTCAGTCATGTATCTGAGACTTTGGAATCTCATGTGTAATCTGTGCATCTCTTCTTCTGGTTTTTCACATTTTGTGGATCAACCCCCTTCAGGGATGGGGGTGTGGGGTTGATCAACTTGAAGAATCAGGGTTTTTGTTTTGAGGCCTAAATGTTTTCTCATATCAACATCCTGGAACTTCTTCCTGTAGGTTGTATTTTGGTTCATTTAATCCATCTGGCAAGAAAAATTATCTGATGATTCATTTTCACTTTTCCTCACTGGTGACTGAGATAAGCATTCATATGTTGAATCTTCTTTCTTGAGCCCACACACTTGACATTTCTGTCATTGCATGTCATGTTCCTGGTGCTTTCATTCTTGTTGCAGATCAGACTCCTGTCCAGACCACATTTATCCAATAGAGTAGTCTGTTCTTTTGTTTTCTGGATTCTTTGACTTCAGTGCCTTTTGCTGTGTCCTTCAACCACAATTGTTTTGATCCTGGTCTTTGGCCTCTTATCTTGCTCTGGCTGTTAACGTTTTTAATCAAGATTGGGCTTATGCATTTGTCCAGTCTCCTTTTCTACAGGGTGTTCTGAAAGTCACTGTGCAGTTTTGTATGTTAATAAATAAGTGCACAGTGGCTTTCCTAACACCTTGTATATCTTCTCCAGGTGAGTTCATTCTTGGCAGCTTTTATTCAGTCTTTCTGATAGCTTTTTTCTGACCATCTTGGCTGTAGCTTCTACAGCTTCAACTTACTTATCTACTCCATTTTCATTTGTCTCTATTCTTTCTTTGCCACCCTTAAGCACCTGTGTTTCATCCAGACTTTCCTGTTCTTAGTCTTCACATCTGGTTTTCCTGTGGTCATTGGTAAGGTGATTGGATTTCTCCCAGTGGTTAGCCTTTTATTCTGGCTTGTTTCATTTGCCCTTCCTGCATTTAAATTTTTAAATGTAAATATAATTTTTTCTGTTATTTGCTTCTAGATCTAGGGTTTCCACGATCCACCCACTGTTCTTAGTCATATGGATTTCCTCTCTTGATTTTTGGACAGTAGACCTTGTGTCTCCTCAGTCATGGCTTTTCAGGTGCCCTTGTCTCACACCTCTTGATTTTCCTGATCCTGCAGGTATTTACCTCTTTTACACTTTACCGATTGAAGTGTTCCTTCAAGATTGGTTGTCTTCTGCAACAGACTGCACTTCCTGATGGAGATATTAATGTGGTCCTGCACTACCTCACCTTACTTATGTTCAAACCACTCTCCACCTTTCCTTGTCTTCTTCCTTCTTCAGTTTGTTTGTGGATTTTGGTGGTCTGTTTATTTGCTATTGATGTTTCATATACTCTTTATTTTATGTATATCTTCTCAGATCACTTTTTCTTTCTGATACATCAGCAACTTATGAAGATTACTTCTCCATTTAGCCATTTTTCCCTTCTTTTCTTTTTACACCTTTATCATTCTAATCCAGATAGATTTCTGTGTCATGGAGGTACTCTTCTATGTTATATTGCCTACATGGTTTCCTTCTGTGTTGTCCATTCTTACATCTTACTTCATTGGCAACCATCTTTTGTTTGTGTTCTTTTTTTTTCCTTCTTTACCAGTTGGGTTTTGGCTTTTCATTTGATTGGCTTCTTACCCCTGTACTTTGTTCTGAATGTCTTCTCATTCAGTTAGAAACCTTATCTTTTCATTAGCATTTCATTTTTGTCATCCTTTGGTGGTACATTTTTAAACATGACTGTGAACTACCTATGATACATTTCTCTTACTATTTGCATTGGATGACAGCTTTCTTCCTCCTCGGGCTATCATCTTCTGCCTTTGTCCTTTCTAGAATAACGGAATTCAGTGAGACTTTGACTGATTAAGTTTTTTTTTCTTATTTATACTTTTTAGGGTTAATAAAATACAAACAGAAAATAGAAATTATCATAAAACCATTCAGTTTGAGAGTATGGCAGTGGTGTTTTTCTGGCATAGATGATGTGATATTCTCCGATATGAAACATAAAACAAATGCGAGTGAGATATCAAAATTGCAGTTCACCACTTTGATTAGGATCCCTCATCCTCTCGCACATATATTACATATGTCTGTATTCCTCCCTCATTTATACTCCATTAGTATTGTGTTTCCCAGTGAAGATAATTGTAGATTATTACAGTTCTTTTTTCTCTTCCATTATGTGTCAGTGTTTCTTATGCTGAGGATATTAATGTAGTTACAATTTTTTTTTTGTATTATGTAGACATGTTTTTGGTACTGGACGTTGTTTTCTGAATTAACCTATCAATTTATTATATTAACATGTGCCCCATTCTTGAGTTAGTGAGTACTAGATTCCCTCCAGTCTCATGAACTTGAAGTGAACAGACAGTACCAACCCCAACCAAGTGTCTAACTTTTGGGTTGTAGTCACTTGCCAATGAATGATCCTCTATTTTACTTTCACATGGATATTGGTGCCTGGTAGTTGAGTTTTGGATTGCAGTTGACTACCCAACAGTATGATCCTTATCCTACTCCCATTTGGATGTCAGTTTCCATCAGCTTGAATTTCGGATGTAGTTAAATTCCTGAAACAGTCAGGAGCTTTAGGAATCATCCTCTGGATACTTTTAAAGGATGCTTCTTTCCTTATCTCCACCTATTCAGTGTAGGATTCTAGCTGTTTATGTGAGGATAGGTAAAACACATTACATTGCCAATGTTTATGTTCTTTTAGCCATAAGATCACATTGAGATTTGCCCAATGTATTTGTATAACAAATAACAAATATGCATGAGAGATGCAACAATAAAATAATTTAGTTTTCCTAGACACGTGAGCACATGGGAATTTCAGCTAAAAGCAGATATTAGTTAACTAATCCACCTGAATTTTATATCTGATTGCACAGTGAGAATAACAACCACCCTGTACTTTAAAAAAAAAATTAAATTCTCAACACTGGAACTGCAGGTATGGACACTTTATTCAAGAAAGTCTGTCCATTTTCATTGATCACCCAACACTAAATAATAATACCATCTCTTCTCTTTTGTCATTAATATCATCAATTCTAGATTCTCAGTGTTTTTTATTTGACAATTATCATTATCTTAAAAATGCAGTGTTTACACTTACATTTAAGCCTTTTTCTCTTATAAGGTTTACTCTTAACAGTGCTATTTATAAGTTTGTTACATGTTTCATCATACATTCCTTTATGTTGTTACTGTTTAAAGCTGTTCCTTCTAAACTTTTGAATCAAAAAGAAAACTATTTGTTCAATAGATAATGGTTTTATAATTAAAATATTGCAAATAAAGTTTTCAAAGTTGTAATCATTATAATGGAATTTGAAGCAATTGTGAAACATCTGTGATTAAATATCTTTTTTGGTATTATCATATTTTTTTAATATTTGTTGTAAAACCGTTTTTCTACCTGATGAATCAGTTGCAAATATTCATGTTTTGTTAAATTGAACATTTTATTTTATTTAGCAGTAAATTAATTTCATTACTTAACAGTTACTGTTTTTCTTAACTACAGGTTAATTTATTATGGCTTATATTGACTTAAAATTTGTGTGGTATTGCTGTATTGGACATTAATTTTTATATGCAACACTTTCAGATTGATTTGATATTGTATGGCTCACACCTGTTTTTAAATAAATTCAAAGCATGGTTGGAACTTTGTTTTGTATTTTTGTGCATCTGGTGGAAAGTAAAAATTGAGATAATGTTTAATATTCATGTGTCCATTATATACACAATTGATTAAGGTTAGAGTTTTCTGAGATGCTTTCTTTAGGGCTACTCACATGAAGTTCTCTTCTATCTCATATGTAGAACTTTACCAATTCCTATTGCTATGTTTACAAGCATCAGCTACATATTAAATAAATTTAAATGTAGCTGGGAATCGCATGCAATAAACAGGCCAGGAATAGGGTTACTTATATGGTAAGTGTTAATTATTATAAAATGACATTTATACATGAAATTAAATAGAGGAATAACCAAATATGCTTGGTTTCTTTTATGAAACTATAGGTAAGTTTCAAACATTTTAAAATATGCTTATTCTATCTTCAGCAAAATCTGAAGATAGTATTAAATATATTTTTTAACAAATCCTGTAGTATGATCAGTCACTAATTTACCTGAATATAAAGTAAAAGTGTTAAATGGAAGGGGGAAGAAAACAGATTATATATTACAAATGTGTTATCAAGTATCAGTTTTTAAACGTAAATGTGTAATAATTTTAGTTCTAAAGAGATTTGTAAGTTATTAAAAGCAGTATGATCTTTAGCTATGAGTAAACTCAATCATTTTTGTCTTTATTATTTTTAGATATGTTGTTTGTTGGCTATTTAATAGAAGTAGTTTAACATTTCTATAAGTTTTATGAAGTATTTTAGAATTAAAGTTAGTGTGCTTATCAAGTTGAAATATGATCCCATGATTTGTTTTGTTTTTCAGGTTGAAAGTAATTTTGTGATGGTAAATCTTGTGATTTGCTGCACATAACATTTTTTTTTTAATTTTATGTATTATTTTCTGTGTAACATGAGAAGCAAACACTTGTTTTGAATAGGAAGCTATGACCAAAATATTTTATTCTTAGGATTTCTGTAATATGAAAAATGATTCAAGTCAAGCTAATAATCAAGTATTACAGTTAGATGCTAAAGATATATATGCAATATAATACATCATTTCTACATATAAATACATCATTTAATTTATTGCTGAACCTTCTAGTGGAGCATTTTACATCCTTTTTTTATCATATGTTGGTAGGATATAAAATGCTTTATATCATTATCAGTGCTTGCATAGTAGTAAAGTAATTGTTAAAAAATGACAGATTTGTGTCGTTTTACATGTGAAATTTAAAACATTGAAAATACACATTGCATGAATTTCTTTTCTTCTTTGTAAAATGACATTTATTGTGAGCCAATTTCCTTCTCCCTCTTCCCCCCAACATCATATTTCATTCTATTAATAATACAAAACAATGCATACTTGCTGTATTAATGATATGTGGTCAGTCTTGTGTAACATTTACAGAAATGCTGCTTATAAAGGTACTTAATCAGAGTTGCTTTTTAAATAATTGCATTCAATTTCAGTGTGTAATACACAACACCCTAATACTATTCTGGTGATTTATTACCTTCAATATTTGCCCTTAATGTTGTGATCACATTTGTTGATAAGTGTATTTCAACTTATTCAGGCAAGCATTAAATGAAAAGTGTATATAGCTCTCGAGATTAATATTTCAAAGTATATGTAATGCTTACATAAAATTCAGTTACGCCTTGTTGGCTATGTTATGTATTCCATTAATTCCTCCTCCAATCAAAAGAAGATGAAACAGACTTGTGTCAAGTTAATGCTTTATGAAACATGTTAATGGGTGTTTAAGCTTCTTTGTTGTTTTCAAAATATATATATAGAACATCTAGATGAATGCTTAAAAACTTAACATTGAGAATTACATCAATAGCTGAAACAATATACATTGAAATTAAGTTTGAAGCAGACTTGAGAAACACAAAAGTACCATTCTGAAATGTACATAATTAAACAGACATAACACTTCTCACATTCCCCAAAGTGTTACTTTAAGGTCTTTATGCAATTTATATGACATGAATTAATATTTGGTGAAATTTTACTTTTCTTGTAATGTGGTGCACATCAGAGGTTGCCTGGTGACACAGTTTGCCAAAATGATATGCTAAAACTACTAATGTGTGGAGGAGAAGAGCTGATTGTCCAAACATTATACATTTTAAAGCAGTATAGTTTACACACAAAGTTGGGATATATTTTGCTGTACCTTAATTAATCAACAAGTGTATTGAAATAGTATTCTACAATGCTGTTTAATTTCTAAACTTTTATTATACATTAAGTAATAACTTTTTCTGACCTTTTCTTTATATATTTGTTGTTTCCTAGTGGAAAGTGCTAAGAGAAAAGTATTGCAACTGCTCAATTACACAATTATTATGCAACAGAATAACTAGAAAACAGACTTAAGTCCTGTGTTTTTTGCTCCAGGTTTGCCCTGTCATGTCACTAGCAGTGTAAATAGGTCTTATCAGAAGTAGGTTTTTTGTTTTCAAGTGCATTATGTAACAAATGTCTGGTGTGTATAGAGGTGTAAAGTCTTTTACAATACATTTAGTATAGGTTCTTATTTGATGCTTTTCATTTTAAGATTATATAAATTTTTCTTTCATAGGAATCCAATATCTCCGGAAGAGGCAGATCGGCAGTTGGCTTTAGCTTTAAGAGAAAGTGAAAGGAATCACCAAGGTCAAAGAGTAAGAGTACATTATGAAATATTTCATGTGTGGTAGTGATTTATTTTCATTTATATAATAGTGATATATTTATTTAGAATAGGTATTGTATACTATACATGGAATTTTTTTTTTATTCACAGAATTTCTTCATTTTAAGTTTTTACAGATATTCTTGTCCCTTAGTGGAACAGTGGTAAACCTACAGATATACAGTGCTTAAAACAGTTCTATTTCCCTTGGTAGACACAGCAGATAGTCTGATGTGGCTTTGCTATAAAACCACACTCGATTATTTCATCAGGTCTCCATATGAAATTGTATTTAGGATAAACTAAAAATTGTACATCATCATATTAACTTTTTCCATCATCATTATCTGAGAAATTGAAATTAGAAGTAGTTGCCAGTTGTCATCAGGTTTTTCTACTACAAGTGTTAGTTCTTTGGAGATATCTGAAATAATGTTTGTATTTGCTCCTGTTTTCTAATTGGTTTAAGAACTTAAAATATATTTAATCACTTAACCAAGGGTTCAAGATACTTTGTTCTTTTGGAGACACCATACACCAGGAAGAGTTTTTAAGCATAGGAATGTAGAATTTGTGTATATTTCATAAAATTTTTCATAGTTTACCATTTAATTCAGAAGTTCACTAAATTAAATGCGCACTATGCAGAGGACTAAATATATTATATTATAAAGATTTTGAATATGCAAGTCATCAAGTCACATGACAGCCACAGCTAAATATTAAGTTGTGGTGGAATGAAATGATAAGAACTATATTTTGATTTGTTTAGAATTTGATAATGTAATGTCATAAGAAGTTGATTTGTTTTTGAAAGGATCTGTAAGAATCTTTTTCTGACACAAAACATGGATATTTGTGTTGGAAAACAAAAAAATACAGATTAACTTGGAGTACCAAGTTCTCTACAGCTGAAGTCTTTTAACATAAGATAATCCACAAACACAAAGGTCAATTGTGAAAGCAATCTACATGTTTCATGTAAGAATATGAAACATAATTAAGAAGTGTCACCATCTATTAAAGTGACACTGCTTCCATGACATATTCAGAAGAGGAAGATCAACTGTAGGAAACTGTGTGAGTGATGCCTAGCAGGACGAAAATGGCAGTATATTATAACATTCAACAAAGCTTACATACATCTTGATAAGTACAATAAGTCTAGTGATCTTTTCTATTATTCAGTGTCAGTGGAAGAAGTTATTTCTAAAAGTGGTATATAGCATGTCTTAAAACGTTTTCAAAGTGATTCAATCATGATCATTGCTGGAAACTGCTATAGGGTTAACAGGGGATCAGAAAGTGGATTGAAAGGTCATTATGGACTCTGTATTCTATAATACTATTATTTGTGACACTTTGTACCATACAGAAATAACAGCTTTGTTTGGAATGGAGGCTGAAAGGGTATGAGCGAATTAATATAAGACTTTCAAACATATATCTCATTTAACAGTTGCATATTTGAAGCAACTAGAAAATGAAATTATTCTTATGCTATTCCACATGAAAACAGTAGTCAAATTGCCAGACACATCTCTTATGGATCCCGTTTTTATTGAACAATTGAATTGGAAAACCATTATCTTTTTGTGGTTAATAGGCTGTGGAAAGAGGAGTAGTGCACACTTTAGACTTGTGATAGCCTTATGACAGTCTTTTTGTAATAGAAAATACACTACAGGCTATTAACACTGTGTATGGTCATCAGCTTAATGTGGTAACATTTAGTGTAATGACAAAATGAAACTGGTAAAATTGTTTAAATAGAATATAATCAACCCTCTGCAGACAGTTGTTATCAGTAAAATGTCTAATTGCAGTTATAGATTGTAGGTATTGTGATGGTTCTTGGTCTGTGCTTACACTCCCTTTGTTTTTTTAAGTAATGCATTTGTGATTTTGACCTTTGATCTTGATAGTAACTTAGATAAGTAACAAGAAAACGATTTTTGCATCAAGTTAATATCCGTATTATTATTTAAAACACACTGAATGTATTACTTATGATTATCATTTAAATGGTTTCTATTTTAAATTGCAAAGATGAATGGTATTGAGTAGTTTTAGTTCACCTGCATTATTCATATTAATAATTTTTGTAATTGATGTATAATGTGGTTTTTTAAAGAATTTAAGACATAGAGCATTTAACTTACAACAAGCTAAGTGGTTCTGATGAACAAGATTTCTTAGTCAATGACATTAAGATACCATATACTTATTTTACGGATAAGGACTTGTTGATGTTAAAAAAAAGTTCTATTTAGTTGTGTTAGCAACAAAAGTGTTCTAATGAAATCCATTTTGTTCATACAACATGTTACTAGTATTCCATTGAAATTACCTTCACCTTTTAAAGAGACACTTTAAATTATGTTGAATTTAATAAACATCAACAAAGGTTAATTTGTGTTACTTTTATACTGTCCCAATTTTATTTTCATGAAATTATTTTAAGTAATTTAACAGTTTAATATTAAAAGTGTTGTAGAATTAAATATACATCAGTAAAGTTGTATTAATTATATATTGCTTAGTTGTATGATCTCTAATGTTGCCTCATTAACTGTGTTATCATTATCACTTCATAATCTGTCAGGAAATATACTGGAATGGGTTGAAAGAACCATGGTGTTGACTTTAGCCTCCTTGTCTTTAATTTGTAGATTGTTGATGTTTATAAAATGGCATGTTTATTCTTTAGTTTTGCCAAAATAATTCCTGTATAGTGTTTTATTGTTACAAGAAAGAAAAAGTTTATTCTTCTTCTTTATTGTGTTTTGTTTCTTTTATCACATGTTGAAAATTTTTCTTGCGTTTACCATGGAATATACAATAATCTTTGTTCTATTTAGTACATTACTTGGGTATATCTTTGTGTGCAAAGTTTACTTGTCTTTTTACAATGATATGTTAAAGATGTGATCAGCGTTTATAATTTCATGGTTTAAAAGATTAGTGTCGGACATCAGTTTTAAAAAATACATTAAATAAAGGTTGCAGTTTTTAACTATAAGGAGTAATTGAATTTTTCAAATAATGTCTGAGGAATAAGTTGACACATTAATGATTTCGGTTTTCTGCTATATTGAATCTTATGAGTTTGTCATGTTTGAGATGTCATGTACTAGGAAGTTTTAATATATTACAAACATACATTTCATTCATTGTATATTATGTAATTACTTTGAAAAAAGAAAAAAATAAGGTAGAACATTGTTATTGACAACACAATAACTTTTGGTATCATTTTTTTCAGCACCAAAGGAGCAGCAGCTACTTGTGTAATATTACATAGCATTCTGAAGCCTCAAGTATTTTATGCTGGATAGGAAAAGACAAGCATAAAATTTGACCTTTTAATATTATTATCATACAAATTTATTAGTCTATTTATATATTTATTTCTCTTAATCATATTTTCTTTATCATGGTCATTCACCAAGTAATTAAAAATATTCTAATGATTTTTATATTATATTAAATTCAAGATTTGTGAAGCTTTGCTGAAATTTTTCATAGAGAAACTGTATTTGCTGTTCAAAATTATTTTATATAAATCATAATTTAAAAGTTTAGAGTGTGATACTTTCACATCTGTTTTGAACTTTAACTTATGGAATTCAACATCTTTCAGGTGTCATACAGTGAACAGATTTACTTATTTCAAAGGCATATTGTAAAATGTTTGATTTCTTCCAAAGATTGTGTAGTAAAGAGTTTGTAATTTTTGTCACAGATCATAAGTGATTTAACTCCTGTAAGAAGTTACATAAAAAAATGGTTATTGCTTATAAGTATAAAAAATTGCATATAAATTGAAATTATAAAGATTAACTTAGAAGTAATTACAGGCCTCTGAACAAACCTTTTAAAACTCCCAGAATGTTAACCCTTAAAACTTGTATAATTGCTCAAAGACATTATAATAGTTCATAACAGCATGATGTTTTTAATACCTCAGGTTGTAAAAAATGTATATTTATAGAAAGAGAATGTGTTTGGCCTTCAGTTAAATTAAAAAATTTAGTTATTAATTTTACCTGTCATACACGTCTTGAAACAGACAATGTGGCCAGTGATTTGGGAGTAATCTATTCTTAGTTTCAAACAGTTATGTTTTGAAGTACATTAAGACTTAATTAATTATAATATAGCATCTTTACAATAGATATTTCACCAAGTAATTTTCAAATTTAACTTTTATTTTAAAGACTGTACTGACATCTTTTAAATTTTAATATTACTTTGAAGATCAAATTGCTTAACCATTCACTAGATGGAGATGAAAACTTCCATTATAACTGAAGTCTAATATTAGTGGAAATGATGGATTTTTCGGTCATGCCAAATTTGTCTCTTTGTTATAGTATCTACAAGTAAATCATGAGCAACATAGGATCTATGGGGAATTCCAATATGGTACTTCCCTCCTTTCACAAAATGAATTTTTCACTTGAGCTGCCATCTACATGCACACTTTTATTATAATTCATGACACAAACCTTCTGCACATCTACCCAATGAAATCAAAGATCCCAACATGTCTTTCATGCAAATCAACAGATCTCATCTCCATCAACAGGAAAGCACCACCATCGCTTTATCCATGTGACTCCCTCTGTGCACCACTGCCAGACTATTACTTCTAATATGGTAGTGCTTAACTTCAGACATGTTCATTTTATTCCAGCTCTACTACTGTATGGGTAAATAAATTGACTTTTAGTTTATCTCATTTCTTTCCAAGAAATTTTCACTTTCATTTGAAAACGTTTATTTACACATTTTATCACCAAATATTTCACTTGTTTGTTCAGTTTCAAGCATAAATTCCAGAGTTTATGTTACCAATTTGAGTCCATCTAATTCTTGTGATATCATACTTCAGGCCACAGATGCTAGTAACCTGTAAGGGAATTTACTGGCATTGATTCACAGGGAGATTGTTACATGAGTTTACCTTTGTTTCTTGCTGTTGCCTCTCTTTCTCCTGAGCCTTTCAGTTCTGGCCATACTGACAAAGATTTCAATCTTTTGTTTTCTTTTAGAAATTTCTGTGCCTTACCCACACCCTGCCTTGGGATTCTGTTCAGCCCTCTTTGGTTTTATTGAATGTTATTTTTCATGTGTGATGTTTTGTCAATTGTTCCTATTTTTTATAACCCCAGTCCTTCCCTTTTCACGATTCTGCCTTCCAAATGTTAATTTTTCCTGCCTTTCATTGGGTGGTATGAAACTTTGTTACATGTCTTCCTGTGATGGGGTTGCACTTTGATTTCTGCATGGATGACTGGCTTATTCTTGCTCTTTCTAAATGAGAGTCAACTTGTTATACTTGTCAGCTCTTTCTTGAACCTGCTCTGGAGGACTGGTTGATCAAATTGAAGTTTTTCCTCCATCCTACCCAGTATCTCACTCATTTAGGTCTTTTCTTTAACACACATCTTAGTTGGCCCAACCTTATCCTCTCCAGCTTTGTGTTTTTGAAAGGGCCATTTGAAATGCTCTGTCTGCTCCTTCACTTTCCTCTCACAAGATTCTATTATTTTTAAAGACGTGTTCTTCAATGACTCCTCTCATACCCCTCATTTGGGCTCATGTGGTCCCTTCAGGGGCCCACCATAACCAGTGGAAACTTGGTTTCTATTCTTTGGATTCTCCCATCAACATTTTATCCTACATTATGGACATTCTATGTTGGCATATGGACAAAGCTCATACTTGGCAGGCATCCTGCTTCATCCTCTATGGTCAAATTTAAATCTGTTCACATATGCAACCCTTCAGGACTAGGATGCATGGGTAAAGCACTGAATGGCTTTGGCTCTTTGGTCTGTGGAGGAAAGTTCTCTTTGTATCATTGTCTTCAAAGTAATTCTCACAATTCAATGGTGGTGGCTTATATCAATCACCAAGGGGACACCTGTTCGAGAAATGTTTTCTCACTTGGTATATAGCACATCATGTGACACTTGTAGGACCAAAAAAAGAAGATCCAAGTAAGAAGATGGTCTTTTCCAACCAGACCTAGTTTACCAGATAAGGTGATCCTTTCATCTCCTTGATTTTGGTGGCTTTGCAATTAGTGGGGAACTCCTCTTATTTATGCATTTGCCACCTCCCTCAGTCACCATTCACCTTTGTTTTTGTCACCTGTTTTTAAGCTTTAGCTCTAAATGCCTTCAGTCATGATTAGTCATACAAGTTGCTTTGTGTTTATCCTTTTATCAAATTACTTCATTAAGTAATCTTCCTCGTTTGTACTGCTCTAAGCAGAGTCCTTCTGATTACTTCTTACTGGCCTGCTCAACTTTGATTTTCTTGCTCACTCCAGTTACAGTTGTTTTCTCCCATCCCTCTCCCCTTATTCTCCAACCTTCTTTTTCAATCACAGTCATTATATTTGCATCCTGCTCTTTGTCCTCCATTTTTGTGTCTGGCTTTCTCATATCAGATGGTATTATATTTGGCTCATTCCATTCACCCATAGCAATGTATCAGAAGAAATAGAATGTTTTTTTAACACCTGGGCTTTGGCTTCTCATCCAATAGTTGATGATGTCTCCAAGTTTCTTTCATGTGTTCTTGAGATGGGGTCTTTGGTCTCCTCAATATCTGGGTATTTGGCAGTTCTATCACATACTTTTCATTTTTCTTTCTACTGCAGGGTCTTTCTTTACCCTGCCCTTATTCTTTTGGGATACGTCAACTACTTCAGCATCTGTCTGGATTGATACGTTACTGTTGTACTCCATTCCCTTACTTTATATCCATTTGAGCCCATTGCCTCATGTTCTTTGTTTCACCCACCCCTTAAAGCATATTCCCTTCTCCTCTTGGCTTGCTTATGGCATCAATCAGATATATTTGCTATGGATGTCACTTTTATGCTGTACCATCCAACATATCTTCTCCTTTATCTGGATCATTCTTTCTTTCCCAAGACCTCAGTAGCTTATCAGGGCAACTCTTCCTTTTCACCCAATTCCCTTCTTTCTATTTCTCATCTTTACCCTCATCCTGATCTGGATAGACTTCTATGTTTGATGCATGCCCTTTGTTGATGTATTGCCCATAGGGATTCCCAACTATTTATTCTCTGGCATCCATCTTCCTTTGGGAATATTTCTTCTTTTACTTTATTCATCCTTGTCCCCTTTTCAATATATGTTGTTCCATGTTGCCTCCCATCAAATCTGCCACATCACTTTGCTTCTGGTCTTGGTTAACCTTTGGAGAAGATTTTCCAGTCAGGCACATGCTCATCTCTTATTATTTCTGCATCCTTGAGGTATTGTGTGCTTACTACCTGTGGTTATTCTTTACACTTTAGTGTAACAATGACACAAGGCAAGTCAATTGATGTTTACTTTTCTCTAAGAGGATTTTGCTTCAAATTTTGTCCATTAGAATCCTGCTCGTGGTGAGTGGTTCCTGACCAGATATTCATTTTACACAAATCCACATTCTACATCATATTTGATTTGCATGGCTTTCCATGGTGTCACGCACTTACCTTTGAAATGGTGTTTCATAAGATCACTGGAGGACCAATAACCTCATAATATGTGCTTCATAAATAGACCTATCCTGAACAGTACCACTCATGTATAGCATAAGTAAAGCAGAATGAGATAGATCCCCATCCCTTTGATTGAAAAATAGGTATGGTTTACTTTTCAAAATAGGGTTTCATGATCACTAATTGTACTGTATCATCTCTAGCAGTTCCTTCAGACTTCTCAATGTTCTTTATCTCACATTCTTCCATTGGAGTATGTGTGTCCGTATCAATTGCCTTTTCAAGCAGTGAGAGAAGGGAAGTATGTATCAGAAATATGTTTTCAGTATAAGAAAATTATAACTTCTGTTCTCTAACAAATTTGTTTTACTTGGTTCATATACGTTATTATCTTCCAAAGGTTTAATATAACTTGACATGAAAGGCAAGTTTTATATATACATACTAACAATAGTACAATTTATGTCAAATGAACCACTAGCCCACTTTGTTGTAAGAAATCATGATATTTTATTTTCTAATTTCATTCATAAAAGTTTATAAATGTACAAGCCATGTGAGGAATTCAGAGGTAAATAGGTTACAAAAAGGAAATAATTTTACTTTCAGACTGTATTTTTAAGTGTTGGCTTCAGGTATTTGGTAATTGTAAAACAAATTATATATTTAGTTGCATTTCATATTTTTAACACCAGCAACTTCAGAAAATACTTTATTACAAACAATTTGTTCTGGAACAAAGCAAGAAACATGTACATAAATAGCAGACTACTATCAACTTTTTATATGCTAACAAGTTTATTTGTGCATTTGGATGATTAAATATTTCTATTTTATAGTTAAAATTTGCAATAGGAGTAGAAGAAATCTAAATTGGAGTTAATTTTGTAAGGCTAACTAGCAGTTATTTACAAGTTATTTCTGTTTTCGTTTTCTCTCACATGATAACTTTATTGCCTTGTTGGCACTTGGCATTGGTTGGTTCCAGAATTAATAAAAAGGAAAGATTATGGATCAGAGGTTGACATCTGGTCCCTTGGTATTTCATCAGGAAAATTCTGACATGGTAAGTGTAGGTAACCAGTACTTAAAGCCAAGGAATAAGAGTTGATTGAAGTTCAATTTTCTCCTTATTTGGGTATCCTGCATTTTTCTCTTTGGCAAATTGTAATATAAAAATGTGATGTAATAAATCTCAGAGGGACTTCCAGTGGATAAACTTTGTCTTTCACCAATAATTTCAAGATCTTTTGATAACTTGGGTGTATGAATGCTTTGCTTTAGTTAAACACAAATATTTCTCTCATAAAGTTTAATAATAAAAATTATAATTGTTTCACAAAACCAAAATTCTTAAAAGCTACATTTTTGTATTTTAAAATACAATTGTCTGCTTTGTCCAGAATGTCTTCACCAACCATAGGTAAAAGATATAATAAAGACAAAAACAAGAATGTTCACATAATTCAAACATGTAGATGTAATGAAAGTAATATTGAACAGTGGAATGATGACAGCAACACTGAATATTTAACAAGACTATATATAATTACAAACAGTTAATTATTGAATCTCGTGGAGTGTACGATATAACAATCTTTAAAATTCATAAAGTATAGCGTTTTCTGCCACGGTATCACTACCATCTTGTTAAACCCCTATAAATAAATAGAAACATGTTAGATAATTCACTCATGGTGTTCTGAAACTGTAATGTGATATTGTTTGGAAGATATTTAGACAGTTTCAGGGAGTATTATCCAAAGATTTGTTATCCTGATAACATACACCAAAAGTAATACCGGTATGTTTAGTTACATTTTGGCCCATCCTACAGTACTGTGCAAAAGTATTAGGACAAAGTAAAAAATCAGATTTCAGGCAACTTTCAAAGAACAGTTGGAGGTAAATCACAGATAAAATATTGATATTTTATTATTCTTCACATTTAGTCAACAGAAATTTAGTGATACTTCAACAAACAGTGAATATTTGTTGTGTACCCCTTTTGCAATGTAGAGGGCGGGGTTAGATGTTTGAATATATAATTTTATCTATAATATTAATATAGGTATAAACCAACAAAAGTAAATATATCTCACGAATCAAAAAATCACGAAACCATATGCTGCTGTATACCATATATTCCTGACATCAGCAAACAAATAACCAACATTTGGCAAAAACTAGTGACAAAATATGACATTCCAGTTAATGCTAAATTTATTCAAAACTCAGGCACAAAATTGAGGTCTATACTATGTAAGAACTACACTGACAAACACCACACCAACATTATTTATAAAGTACAATGTGATAACTGCCACGACTTCTATATTGGAGAAACGAGTAGAAAAATGGAAACCAGATTCAAAGAACATAAAAAGTCACCTTCACACGTTTTCAAACACTGCAAGTCAAATGGACACAACATAACCATAGAAAACACTAAAATACTAAATAAAGAAACAAACATAAACAAACGAAAAATTAAAGAAGCCTTACTTATACAACAACTTAAACCCAAAATAAACCAATATAAAGGAACGCCATTATACCTATATTAATATTATAGATAAAATTATATATTCAAACATCTAACCCCGCCCTCCACATTGCGACACTCAGTTACACAACCCCTTCCAAACATGTGGTCAGCTTCCGGTCAGTTACCTTTCTTTCTTTGTGAACCTGACGATGACCGAAGAAGGTCGAAACGTTGTTCGCTCTTCTATTTAAAATATTTTCTCAACCCAAACGAGCCGTTTTTTGTATATAAAATTCTCAACAAGTGGGTTTCTCGACATCACTGATTATTGCAAAACACACATGAATAATGCAGTGCTAACGTAAATAGAACTAAAACAAACGAGACAATAACCAAATATAACATACGAAAACAGGAGCCGAAAGAACATAAAACTAGTCACGTCTCTGTACACATTTGTCACCATTTCGTTTGACTTATGTTTCTATGGTATTATACTCATATTTTCCTGTAGATGTGACTGAATAAAACGGTGAAAGATAAAACAAAACAGTTCAACTGCCTATAGATTCTTATAAATACCCACAGCGGAAGAAATGTTAGACATCATAAAATACGATCATCTTTTATTTGAAGTTTCATCAACTTTGTTTCACTCTTAACAGTAATCTTTTGCAAATCAATGACTACTTGCTTCAGATGGACAGATTAGTAGTTTCTCAAAACCTTAATTATTCACCGAGCGAAAGAAAACGTGTTCTTAACAATGCAGAGTAAAGTCGAACATGGCAGGTAAGAACAATCACAAAACAATATACTAAAGCTGAGTGTGGCAGTGAAAGAGTTAAGGGCATGATGGCTAGGGGGAAATCTTTGTGGTGTACTCTTCCCTTGGTGCGTTAAGCACGTGCTTATTTTGCTTAATGGTTAATCCAGAGCTGAGGTCAAAAGACTTTTAATTTGGTTTCAAAACTATTCTTTTGCGGCACAGAGAGATCTGTCTGCACTTCCATTGTCGTAGTGGAACGAATTGCAGCAGCATACGTTCAAGATGAAGTAGTGGACAGCAACTTTTGAACCTCAAGCTAATTAATGTATTGAATTGTCTTTAAACGCTGCACCACTTTTTCTCCCAATAATTTAGAGCAAAACTAAAAGTAGAATGGATGAAAGCCATTGCAATTGGCGCAATGTTGGTCCGTTTCACACTCATAGGCATCGTGGTCCTTGCCACCACAATGAGCACATATCAAGGAACCACAACACGATGTCTTCGAGTAACCAAACCGCTGACACTGAAAACGTTTGAGAGGTTTTGGAATGTATGGTCGTAGCTTGCAATTAAGATAACCTGCCTTGAAGGTGACTGGTGCAAATAATGATGTAAATGTTAAAGTGAGGACATTAATCAGCATCATAAAGTGGAGATACGCCTCACTGCAGAAATTCCTTGGGTGGAGAAACCAGCGAGGATATGTAACCTGGGGATGCAGTTCAAATCTCTCTCAACAATAACTCTTTGTAATGAATTCAAAGTAGGATGAGGCGTAACCTCAATAGGTATATTCTCAATCGCATTTGAATGTGAGGAATTCACTGTGTTGAGATATGGATGTTTCCACTAATACGTCACCAGAGCGAAGTGAATGACAATTGTTTATTGATTCCTTGAACAGTAGTCTCAAGTGTGTTCTCCTTCTTAATGGTAAGATATATGTATTTGTTACTATTACTCATTTGGTTAACTTGAAGGAAACACGAAAATCTTGAACTTCTTATTGATAAAGTCAAATGTAAATAATGTGTTTCGCTACTTTGTGGAGACTTAAAAATCTTTTGAATGTGTTGGATCAACAGTACTGTTATATAAAGTTTCTGTGTTTGCGTGTGTGAAATGGGATAAGCAAAGTACTAAATCAGCACGGGATAAAGAAGTAATGGCCACCCAGAGTCAGCCTGATAGCAGGATAGAAAACATTGAACGTGAATGTTTGGTTGACACAAAGAAAGACCTATTAGCTCCACTTCAAATTAAAGTGGACTTGATGAATCTGTTTGTGAAGACCTCAGACAAAGATCTTAACTCTTTCAAGTCTCTGTATGGACAATTTCCAACTTTTTCAGATGCGAAACTTAAAGAAAGGACTTTGTTTGGCCTCAGATTAGAAAATTGTCTTTTGGCATTGTTTCACTTCATGTATATATGTCTGTGTAAATAGTTTACATACTGTAAATTACATTTATTGTTAATAGGCGATTGAATGAGCAATATAAAAGAATAATGAATTAATTATTTCACTACGATTATTTGTCCACGTTTTCAAATTATTGTCATAAATGATACAACCCGAATGCACTGGGTATATCCCATCATTCAGAAATAATCCAAAAACCAATGTCAGTCCAGTCGAACATCATGAAAATCGTAAAAAAGGAATTAAACTCAGTAATTGTACAAAGCTGAGTGTTCGCACCAACAACGATTCAATTTCTACTGTCTTTCACTGTCTAAATCTCGTTTTGGAAAGACAGTTACCATTAAATACCTTATAAAAGAAAGCAAATGGGTAGAAACCGGCCTCTTAATATTTCGACTAATTGTACTCCCTACCTCCACATGGCCAAGCGTGTTAAGGCGTGCGAGTCGTAATCTGAGGGTCGCGGGTTCGCATTCCCGTCGCACCAAACATTCTCGCCCTTTCAGCTTTGGGGGCGTTATAATGCAACGGTCAATCCCACTATTCGTTAGTAAAAGAGTTGCCCAAGAGTTAGCGGTGGGTAGTGTGTTATATTACACTGCTAACTCCAATGTAAAAGGTAATACTGTCGGTACATTTGATATAGTAGAGACACATTCACCACTATCTGTAAATATTTCAATTTTTTTATTTATATGTGGGAACATTATTAAATCCTGGGTGGCTTCATTGTGAGAGGTAAAATTTAACACTGGTCGTTGTTCCAGCAGTGTAGGTGTATTTGATACAGTGAAGACATGGTCACCACTATCTGTATATATTTTCAATTATCTCACAAGCTTCATAATTCTTCTAATTATTTGAAAAATCATGAGAATAAGTTTTATGTGCTTTTCACAACATACCATAAAGGAATAAAAATGTTTCATGCTTTGAATTAAACGTCAGAAATATATTTCCATACAATAGCATGAAAATTACGTGTTTATACTTTTATATCATCATAGAACCAGTTTTATGTTTATAATTTAATATAATGTGCTGAAGTATTTACTAACAGTCCAATTATATTTTAATAATAATATATATATGTAATTATCAATATATTTTGAACTTTCTCTGTTAATTTGTATAAAAACAAATAAAATTATTTATGGCATTGTCAGTTTATCACTAGATTGATTTATAACGTCTACAAACCAAAAGGTAAAAGAATGTTTTTATTATTTGCTCTGTTCCCCGATAGTACAGAGGCGAGCTTACATATTTACAACGCTAAAATCACAAGTTTGATCCTACTTGGTGGACAGTTTAAATAGGGTGATGCAGCTTTAGCTATAAGAAAATACATTACTTTTCACTTACAACAACATTTTCTCAACTGTACAGATAGCTTTTCTCCAGAATTCCACAATTCACTTCCGATATTCACAAATATTGTTGAAACAATAAATTTCTTAATTCTACAAAATCTCGTTAAAAGAATAGACAAGCAAACAACTAACTGTAAGCATAGAAAGTGTTTTATTCATGGTGGAACATATCACATATTTAAAGAATACATTGGTCTGGCTTCTTAAGAAACAGAAAACATGTTCACTATTTTTTATCATCAGTAAAACACTTCTTTATGTTTATAAATCACCCTGTTCGCATACTGTTATAATTACATGATGTTCTTGACAAATAATGTTTTGAAAAATTTATTGATCAACTTAAGGTATTATTCAATATTTCTTGCCAGAAGTCATATCCAGTTACAGTTTTAACGTCTTTACTATTTCTCTTAAACCTAGCTTTTATTAAGTTCTTGTTCCACATATTCAAGTCTTTCTCTTCATCAATCACAGTATACGGTTGTTGTACATTTAAGATTTCAAACAGCACTCGAACCACAAGTGTAGAAGTCTTATCTCTTTTTTTTTCCTTTCCTTAAGTTTCTGATAAAACATGAAAATAAGTTAAAAGTGTATTATATCGCAATAAAAATAAATGAATTAATTGGGACTCTGTAAAATATTTTAAATGGAGATTTCTTTATATCATACCTTTGCTATTAAAGTTAAGTACTTCTAAGTTTATATTATAAATTCATAATAATGTAAACATTTACAATTAAACAATATAAGCAGGTCAGGGTAATAATCAGAGACTCAAAACTTGTAAAACTGTTCACAAACCAAAAGAAGGAACTGTGTCGACAGAAATGTTTATCAGATTAGGATAAACTTCAATTTTGTTCTTTATTCATTGTCTTCATCAGATTTAGAAGTTTTTGTTTCTTCAAACACTGGAACGTTTCTACAGAAACTTTGTGCACCCAATGTAGCGAGGTAATTACTTTGTGGTACAAGAACTATTTTGATCACAGCTCTTTTAAATCTTCAAGAAACTGATCAATTCTTCTCCTGTGGTCAGAGATGTATGATGGGAGGTAACTGGTTACTTTTATTGTTCATTCATTGTAACGAAGAAGAAAAATTGAGAATTTGGTAAAATATACACTTTTATCGACTAGTGTAGCAAAAGCGGCTCTTTAGAAGGGTCACATAAAGATATTCTGTGTTCGGTGAGAAGCTTTAGAAGTATTGTGTTGTTTGTGGGAAACATCTTTGGTATAACTTTTAACTGATAAGTTTCAGACATTTTTACTTTGTAATTGTAAACAGTGCTTGAGATACTAACTCGTCATCAATGGAAGATTAACCACGAGTGCGTCAATCTAAATTTTTATTTGCTTTCAGCGACCCTTTCTTATTGGTGAAATAGCGATAGTTTATTCTGTTTCGTACACTCAGGCGATAGCTCAATAGAAATGGCCGACATGTTGAATAACTAATTTCAAAGCTGAATCAAGTTATGTATGGATAGAGTCGATAATTGGTGTGTTCCTTTAGCAAAATTTGGCATTAGCTAGGAGCATTATAGTTGTCTGTTGACGTGTGCTTCCCAATGTGCATGTCGCAGCAGAAATTTAGATTATTCAGACCAAACGACGTTTTCCCAATCTTCAATCATCCAGTTTTGGTGATCCCTTGCCCACTGTAGCCTCATCTTCCTGTTCTTAGCGAACAAGAGTGAAATCCAGTGTGGTTTTCTGCTGATGTAGCTCAACGTGCTTCTGCACATCATTGCTGTAAAGAGTGGTTATTGTGTATTTGTGGTCTTACTGTCAGCTTGAACGAGTCTGGCCACAAAGTGTTTTTTCCATAAAACTGTTGCTCACTGTATTTTTTTTATCACCATTCTCTGTAAACTCTGGAGACTGTAATGAGTTAAAACCCCTACTTTTTCATATGAAATTAAAATCAACGCTCTGAAACAATGATACACATTGTATAAACCAATAATTTATAAATATATTTTAAAAAATTAATTTCTGAAGAAAGAAAATTGTAACGAGTTATTTAATTTATTAATTGGTTGATCTATTAACGTTTTTAATAAAACTTTGATGTTTCAAATGACTTTATTACAACACAAACTAATTTTAATTTGGTGATTTGTTGTACGCCTGCTTTGTATCGTGAATAAACTGTTAGGGCCATCTGATCAATGTATTACTTAGAAACACAATTCGATTTGCTTTATATGTCCAAACTTTTATATATGTAAGTGTGACAAAGAGATGAATTTACTAATAATAGTAAAACTGAGAAATATTTTCACAAAACTCGCTTTTGTATTTTAAAATAAACTATATTAAAGGAAGAATATTTATTAATATTAAGTCTTAGCATATAGTAGGGCCGGGCATGGCCAGTTTGTTAAGGTGCTCGACTCGTAAACATGCCTCTCTTTCAGCCGTGGGGGTGTATTATACGATAGTTACTCACTCTATTTCTTGGTAAAAGAGTAGCCCAGGAGATGGCGGTGGGTGGTAATGACTAGCTGGCTTCTCTGTAGCCTTACACTGCTAAATTAAGTACGGCTAACGGAGATAGCCCTTTAAGAGTTTTGCTCGAAAATCCAAAAAGCAAACAAACCATATATTAGAGATTAAAATATTGTGTAAGTTTTGAATCACGCTATTACTACTTCTTGTAAGAAGTAAGAATTATTTTCATTAAACTTGTATAGTTTATATGGTATTTGAATTATTATTGTCAATAACAACTCGATGAAAATTAATTGAACCGACTGTTTGCGATAAATATGTAAAAGGCCTCCATTGGCAAGGCGGTATGTCTGCATACTTATATTGCTAAAAGCTGTGTTTCGATAGTCGTGATGGGTAGAGCACAAATATCCCTTTGGTTTCTTCCCCAGAGTGCGGCGGTAAGTCTGTGGATTCACCATGCCAAAATCAGAGGTTCAATTCCCCTCGTTGGGCTTAACAGATAGACAGACGTTCGCCCTTTCAGCCATGAGAGCATTATACTTTGACTGTCAATCCCACTATTCGTTAATAAAAGAGTAGCCCAAAAGTTGGCGATGGGTGGTGATGACTAGCTACCTTCCCTCTTGTCTTTCACCACTAAATTACGGACGGCTAGCGCACATCTTTGTAGAAGTAATAGTTTCTTTTATTGTTTGTTTAAAAGTTAAAAAAATGTTTATTTTTGTTGAAACACATTGTTATAATGAGATACATCTTCATCACTTCCTGGTTTTTTGGTGTATCAAACAGCTTTGCTTTTTTCGGAAAACCTTTTCCAGGAGGTGGCAACAATTGTTGAATCGATTTAGTATCTTAATATTTCTTTGTCAAAATCTTATATTTACATAAAATCACATATGTGACAGAGTGGTATTGTTTTGGTAAAATAGTTAACAATTCCATATATATGTATAATTACTTTTACGATTTTTTCCCCCTGTTCTTTGAATGATGATATCACGTAGACATTCTTTGTACCTAATATTATAACTAAAGTAAAAGTTCTTATTGAAACATATCTAAATAGAACTTGTTTGTTTTTGAATTTTGCGCAAAGCTACACGATGGCTATCTGTGCTAGACATACATAATTTAGCAGTGTAAGATTAGAGGCAAGACACCACCAACTCTTGGGTTACTCTTTAACCAACGAATAATGAGATTGAACGTCACATTATAATGCCTCTAAGGCTGAAAGGGCAAGCATGTTTGGTGCGACAGAGATTTGAACCCGAGATCCCCGGATTACGAGTCAAACGCCTTAACCCACCTGGCAATGCCGGGCCTCTAAACAGAGATTTTACAAAGTTTAGTTTTAAGAGACATACTCCTTACACTATGCAGAAAACGTTTACTCAGAAATTCTATGTTTACAAAATTGTATTAAGTTATACGACTGAATGTTACTTGGCGCCACTATTTTCATATTAAGATACCATTGAAATTTCAAATACATCTTAAAATGTTTACTTGGTGATTTTAGTACATAGTGAGGTATTAATCAGTAGTTTGTTTAAGATTATCTTACAATAAGAATAATTTTATACAAATCTTTCTTTACTGTTGGACGCTCAACTCCAAGTCTAAAGATCACGAGATCGACTCCGGTCACACCAAACATGCTCGTTCTTTCAGTAATAGCGTTATAAAGTGACAGTCAATCCCTTTATGTCTTTGTAAAAGAGTATCCCAAATGTTGGCCTTGGGTGGTCATAACTAGTTGTCTTTTCTCTGGTCTTACACTGGTAAATTAGGGATGGCGAACGCATATAGTTCTCGTGTAACTTTCCTTTAAATTGAATAACAAAGAAACAAACAAAGTTTACTGTTAGTGTGTTGTGGGTTTCTCGTAAGAAGAAAAATAGTGGTATAATTTAGGGATTCTAATATAACGGTCAATCCCCTTACACGGGTTTAAGATGGTCTCAAACATTCAGACAAATAGCATTAAATGACTGTTTTCCAAGTATATTATTTGAAAATTAGGAACACCAAGCGTTTGAAGCCATCTCGTAGCTTTCCGCGAAATTAAATAACAAACAAACATATCGGTATTTCTTCCACACACTTGTGTGCTTCACGTCGTCACGAAGAAGAACTAAAGATCTTCAATTATAAAACGCAATGTGTATGAAAACAGCTTTCTGCTTGTACAGCGGTAAGTCTACGAATTTACAATCAGGGGTTCAATTCACCTTGGTGGGCTCAGCAAATAGCTCGATGTGGCTGTTAGAAGAAAATATACACACATACTCTCAAATCGTTAGTTCATTATATTCTGCATACAAAATTTTGTTTTTTCGAATAACAGAAAAGTAATTTGTCAAAATAAAACAAATGTTTTAATGTAAGATAATAATAATATTTGATCTCAACGGTATATCTGCGGACTTACACGCTAATATCCGGGTTTCGATACCCGTGGTGGGCAGAGCACAGATAACCCATTGTGTAGCTTTGTGCTTAATTCAAAACAAACAAACAAATGAAAATGTTAGCAGTTCTAAATAAAAGAATTGTTATCAACTTAGCGAATGTTTGTTACCGAAATGTTATTATTCATATATGAAATTTACACTGAACGTTTGGAAAAGAAAACTTTTTAAAAATTCCTGTCAATATTTTTGTGCTGTAAAGAAAACTTACCAGACAGTGGGCACGATTCATTACATATAAAAATTTAAGTGCCGTAATGAGTGAAGAAACTAATTATAAAGCTTGAAACGGTAAGTGAATAGCAGTTAATCAGAGAGGGTTTGCTTGGTTTCTGTTATATATCCTAACAGCTTTGGTGAGTCGAAGTTAACCTAATTAAGTGTTTCATGCTGAATTGTATAATAAGTTAAATATCTTGAAAAAAATGGTGAGATATTTGACTCAGTGGTAAGGTTGCTCGTCATCACCACCCACCGCCAAGTCTTGAGCTACTCTTTCACGAACGAATACTGGGTTTGACCGTCAAATAATAACGCCCTCTTAGCTGAAAGAGCGAGCATGTTAGGTGCGACGGGAATACGAACCCGCGACCCTTACACTGCGAGTCGCATGCATTAACCTTCCTGTCCATTCCGGACGCTGTTTAGTATTAAAATGCATTATAAATGCAAGAAATATCGTATTTGTGTCTCACAACAACTGGTACGTGTATTAACGTTTTATAACTTTATTCTGTATTTATCAAGAAAAGTGTTAAAACCCATACCAGCCGTTCTGAGATACATTTTTATTTTAAGTGGATTTCTCGTTATGAATAAATATCGTATTTATTGAATTAAAAGTTTAAATATGTTAAATCAAGATTATTGTTGGGCTCAAAGAATTACACACATTACTATTATTGTTAACTTACATTTGAAGATTTTCTTCTGTTTAACGAAATCGGTAGAGTAAGTAAACTAATTTTAAATACGACTCTTGAGATCCAACTGAAGTGGTTCCGAAGGCTACGCTCCCCCTCGGTTTCAAAATCTACAATTACAAGATTCGCTTGGTGGACAGCACTTATTTCAAAATGTGGAAAATAAGGAGTAACCATATAAAGATATTGATTTCTGTACTCACACTGCTGTTAGAAACATCTGCTTTCACGTGAGGTACTATATTCATTTATGTGCCTGTTTATGACACATTAAGTTGATAGATCTAATTTCAAGCAAGGTATTAATTTGAGATCTCCGCCTTTATATGACGTATTATTTTGGTTCATGTGGCTTCATGTGAAGTACTTCGTTCCATGGGTCGAAACATTATAACTGCATACACTTGTGTAAAGAATCCATACCATTATTTGCTGGTTAAGCATGAAACACATTTATAGTTATATCTGTAACCCATTATCAATAGCTTATTTAATAATAATATGTATTTTAATGGTCTTGAAACACGTGATTCTTATTTATTTACTTTTTTTAATGATCGTGCATCGTTCTTTGTTGTTTCTACAACTGGAAAGAAAAACTCGGGAATGTTTTGAAAACCCGTGTTTTACACAAACAGCCCGGTGCTGAAAAGATACCCACTTATGAATTGGATATATTGGAGGCTATGCCACTGATCCATGAATGTGAGAAGAAGGTCCTTACAAAGAACGTTAAGAAGACAAAGACTAATATACTAAGAAAGCAAAAAGTGACCAAACGGACAATTCTGGAGATGATATATGAAAATGACCCAGAAGAAAGGAATACATTGGTTCGAAATTCAATTAAGTTCTTATTCATCTTACGTTATAATTAATATTTGGTACAAGTAAATTCACATTTTTACAGTTAAAAAGATTCTATCTTAATGTATGTATACTATGTGTACAATATCAAACAGATGTTGCATGTTTAAAACCAGTGTTGTTAATACCTTGGGTTATCCACAACTACTGACAAAGATGCGTTCAGAAAATCTTTAATGTTCAGTGTCCTTTGAATGCATGCGATGTTTTTTTCCAAAATAGACCTACCTACACGTGTTCGATGTTATTGAGGTCTGATAAGTCTGATTACCTTTTCTTAGGCCATAGCATTAATAACATGAGGAAAACATAAAGATCAGAATGCTCCTTCGTGATTTTTCATTCTCATACATACTTCTACTACTGACAATGAATTATCATAAGGTGCGTGATTTACTCCAAAGTTGCAGAAAAAAAAGACAGTTTGAATACCATTTCTCTCTGTAACATAAAGTAAATAACCAGTCATTTGAAGTTCAGATCACATAACTTTTCATGTTTAATTTGTATAACAATAAATTGAGTAGAACACTTGACATTTAATTATAACCGCACTTTCATCTTGTCAAGTGGTTCTTAAGTAGTACCACCGACTACTGTGACCAATAGAAAGAGTATTTTACCGGGTATGTAATTCTGACAATTGTTTGTAAATACGTGATCAATAAGACGTTGCTCTGAAAAGGAATGGGATTTTTCAACCCACATATTTCATGACTGATCATGTTAAAATGGTTTCAAAATACAGACGGAGTTTCTACTTCTGCTACCATTACGAACAAAAATAAATAAGATAATAGATGTTTTTTAAGAACGACTCCACTGACACAATTTCATGAACGTATAATTTTGTGTATGTTTTCCTTCTATCTAATGCAAAGTCGATTTTCGTCTATAAGTGATTTTGAGAATTCCATTACTATTTGACTTTCCTTCAAGCCTTCTCTTGGGTCATATCTGATTCTTTTATATATTATTAATAATTTCATCTATGATTCTAAAAAAACTATGGTGACAATTATTTGGTGCTTTTTAAAAACCAAACTAATCTTATCATCCATTACACAGATATCTGTGTGTTCAACTTGTTTTATACGTTTTTACAGCAGTTTCTTAACTTCACATATGTGACTAAGATACAAAAAAAAGGATTGGTACAGTTTTCCATGTTGATGATAGCCTCCAGCAGGGAAACTGTTGGTGTGACTTCTAAAATTAACAATTGTTTTCAGTTTAAAAATACCTCTTTTGGTTATCCTACACGTTTTTAAGGTGCTTCTGTTTCTATTTCTTCTTTGTGAACATTCACTATACTTAAAGCAAACATGCATCTATACAATTTGAATAAAAATATCTTCAAAGTAATGTTAAAAAATCTAGTATTCTTCAGTCATCTGAGAGACTTGAACCACAAGAATGAAAGGATCAGTGCAAAATAAAACACACCAGCTTTTACAAACCAAATTATTATTAAAATTTTTAATTCAAAACCCTTTTTACCATTGAAGTTCTTTTAGTCCAATTCAGACATTAAAGCTCAGGACGTGTGAAACCATTTTCAAAGGAATATGGCCAAAGAATATGTTCGCTTGAAGACAAGCCGAAAAGCTTTTTGCTTCACCATCTCAATCATTTAATTTCCATATTATAAATATATTTTACGATGCATGAAGAAAAAAGTATTTTCCGTTTTTAGAGTCAACCTTAACTTAAAATTGAAGATAACTTAGAGCTGAAACAAAATTTTCGCACATCAGTAGCCAAAGATCGACCTAAAGTGGGGTGTATAAGTAAAATATTGTGTTTCTTTACGTTTACAAATTTCTACTGAAAACTTTGCATTCTTGAGGTTGATCCGTCAGAGATTATCTTGTGTACTTTTAACCTCGTTAACAGTTAAACCTTATAACAGAAGAGCCAGTAATTCCATAATACTAACTGACGGATGCACATTAGCTCAGACACAAATATCGCAAACATATGGTTAAATTGATAAAATATTTGTTATCAAATTTTTGGCGGCAGTAAAAGTATATTCCAAATACTTTCCAAACAATAAATAACACATAATTTTTTTCTTTGTATATACATTTAGCTTGGTTGTTGTAAAAGTAAAACATTAATATATAATTCTAAAGTTGTAAGTGATACTATTGTGATCATATTCATTATCTTACGTATACATAAGCAATATAAATTATTTTTTAATCAACACACGTGGTAGGTGAAATATCAAAGTCAAAGGAAAACTTAATGGCTGTAATACATTTAAAAGCGAGATGGGTGATTTCAATTTAGGTGGTCTTGCTGTAAAATTAATATAGTGCAATCAATGAAAATAAGGCCTAAAATCAAAAACTTTGAAATAATCTGTAATATCACTGTTTTAACATTTGTTTATTCGTGCGTCTCACAATTGTACGTCAGTCAACACTAATTCGCTGCTATCTTTCCTTCGTATTCCCTCGCTACTAGTCACTACTTCATTGAGAGGAGTGTATAAAGTAATTGGTTCTTATCCAACGGGCTTCTTTTGTACAAACTAATATGAGTGGAACCACGTTCAATTTCGTGGACTACTTCAGAACCTGAAGCAAGCAGAATACTAACGTAAATATAGATTAATTGACCTAAAATAACCATAGATAATTATTTTTCTCTGCACTGTACGCTTTATATGTAGCTTTGTTTTCTGTTTCTAAGTGAAATAACACTGTTACTATGGGCACAGAGTATACTTATCTGAGTGATGTCATGAACTGATGTAACATTGTCAGGTGAAAAAACTTTCTCTAAGAATAGTGATATTAAATTTAATTGTTTTCTCCTGAACTGGGAAATTATAACATGTTTGTATTATGCGGTACCAAATTAAATAAATTAACCGTAATAAACAACAAAGAAAACTTTCTTAAGATTCAGCGTGAAATTTAGGTACAATCAAACATAATATATACGAAGTTTCTCTCTGCAAATTCTTTCTAAAACCAATTTTAGTAGGTAATGTATGATATTAATCAAAATAAGACCGATAATAAACATATTATAATACACTAGTATTTGCGATGAAGAACCCTTATAGTTACGGATACGTTTATTTTTCGCATTTCATAAGCCATAATCTTATTTTTTATTTGTGTGTGTGGGGTATTTCTCCCAGTGTTCCAAAGCCTTAAATATACACAACGTGTTATATTATATACGTAAATTCATATATATATAAACACATATTGGTTCCTCGGTTTTTGAATAATTCCCTTCTCGAAGAATTCAGTTTTCGAACATATTATTTGAAAAAAAAAAGTCTCGGTTGTCGAACATAAACTCGGTTCTCGAACCAAGCTTGGCGTGGGCCGAAAATGGTCGAAGGGTCTTTTGGGTCATCAGACAGGTTATTTCGGGGGTTCGCACTAAAATGTGCTGTGGACTTTCTCGTTTTTATTTCTTTCCAAATATTCTGATTAAATAAGCCATCATGGGGTCAAAGAAGGATAATGAAAGCAGCAAACCAAAAAGAAAAGTTGTTAGAGGTACAATAGAGGTGAAAAAAATCTCATAGCGAAGTATGAGAGTGGTGTTTGCGTGTTTAACCTTGCTACACAGTTTGGTATGGCGAAGTCTATAGTCTGCACCATACTAAAAAATAAAGAGGTCATCAAAGGAGCTGATATTGCAAAAGTAGGGACAGTGCTTACGAAACAAAGATCGCAAACAGTGGAAGAGGTAGAAAAACTGTTATTGATTTGAGGAAACGAAAAATAGTTATCTGGTGATAGCATTTCTGAGACCATCATTGACCTCCTGAAAAACACCGCTGGAACGAGTGCTGACACAAGCAATGCCTTTAAGGCTAGTAGGGGATGGTTTGAAAAAGTTAGGAAGAGAAGGGGCATACATAGTATGATGAGACATGGGGAGGGTGCCAGACAGAAACAAACATTATTAGACAAGTTTTTAGTGAGAAATAGGTGGAGTGAGTCTCAAGCAGGTTGTAGCGGTTTAAAGCGACAGAAAAGAGAAAGAATTCCAGAAATAGAGTTACCTGACGTTTTTATGGAAGGTGACACCCCTTCCAAACAATTATAAACCTCTTACTCTCCAAGTTCCTCACCACCTTTCACTTACGCCATCAGCTCTCCTCAGCACAGAAAAGTGTAGTTTAATTTTCATTTATTGTTTTTTATTGTGTTTATACTTTTTGTGTTTGACTTTATACATGTAAGTATTATTATACAGGTATAAATAAGCAATATTTTACTTAAAATGCTTCATAATGCATAATTTTTGGAGGTCTGTAACGGATTAATTTAATTTACAGTAATTCTTATCGGAAAAATTGATTCGGTTTTCGAACAACCTTCTGGAACGGATTACTTTCGAGAACAGAGGCGCCACTGTATTGGTATAGGCGTCAGTTACTCAAGCAACTACCTGATGAAAGTGTCAATTGGTCAATCTGACTTGTAACTTACCAACGTTAACAAGTGTGTTTGTTCTCAAACAAGTAGTCATTATTCAAAGCCAAAAACTGTTTTGATAAAGGTAGTAGAAGCGACAACCGCATTTATCCACTGGTACCACATCGGTAAGTTTTCGGATGAATAACCTTGTTCATGTGCAAAAACACGATACCGGTTTATGTTGTTTTTGTTGTTGTTGTTTAGAATTAAGCACAAAGCTACAGAATGGGCTATCTGTGCTCTGCCCACCACGGGTATCGAAACCCGGATTTTAGCGTGTAAGTCCGCAGACATACTGCTGAGCCACTGGGGGGCATAGGTTTATGTACATTATGTAGTAAAGACACGGAGACAGTGAGACATTTATATTGCCTGTATCCAATGGTTAAACACTAGTATTTGATATTATTTTATTTGTCCCGGTATGGCCAGGTGGGTTAAGGCGTTCGACTCGTAACCTGAGGGTCGAGGGTTCAAATTCCCCTTTCAAGCGAGGGGGCGTTATAAAGTGACGATCAATCCCACTATTCGTTGGAAAAAGAGTAGCCCAAGTGTTGGCGGTGGGTGGTGATGACTAGCTGCCCTCTCTCTAGTCTTACACTGCTAAATTAGGAACTGCTAGCGCATATTTCAAACCGGAATTCAATCCCCTGAGTGAGCAAAGCACAGATAGCTCTATGTGTAGGTTTAAACTTAATTTTTAACAAATAATTATCCGAACTTCGCTATAGAATGTTTATCTCTCTAGACAAATACTAATGCGTTACTTTTAATGCACGGGTCTGAAGTCCTAATGTTAATGTTTGCAATACTCTGCCTCATAACAAATGAGTTTTAAGTTTTAATCTCAAAATCGTGATACGCTACTTTTAATACATAGGCCTTAAGTTCCACCATCAACGTGTTCGTAATATACGCTACTTTTAATACACGGGTCTTAAGTTATAATGTCAAAGTTTGTAATACGCTACTTTTAATACATGGGTCTTAGGTTTTAATCTCAAAGTTTGTGACACGCTATTTTTAATACACGAGTCTTAAGATCTAATGTTCGTGATAAACATTTTTGAAGATGTGTTTCTTTAAGTTCTAATCTCAAAGTCCATCACGAGTATGAACTGTGTATGTTACAAAATAAAGCCACAGAAACGAACCACATTTGTACTAAAGACAAGGACTCAGAATAACTTAAGTCCAGATTGATCTGTAGTTTAGAGGTTCTGAGCACAAACGTAAATCTACTTAAAGTGACTGTTTTTGAGAATAAAATACAAAATGAAATGTTTGAGTAACAAATAGTAAATTCCGGTTTATGGTAAGGATTATCACAACAGATTTATCTATCGTACTCGTACAGGAAATGTAACGAACAACAACAATAATAGAACTGTAAACAGAGACATTATTGTTGAATGTGGGTGGGTGTGTTTGTATGTTTTCTTATAGCAAAGCCACATTGGGATATGAGTCGACCTAGGATAATCGAACTCCTGATTTTAGCGTTGTAAATCTGTAGACGTAATGCTGTACCAGCGGGGGACATATTGTTGACCAAGAATGACTCGTACTGGTTTGTTATCCAGCTCGAAGAATGGTTAATTTAAACGAATGATAAATACAAACCAAGGACCTTCTAACACTGTTATTTACTAATTTATAGTGGTTATTTAGCTATGTCAGATCAGAGGTTTAGGAATTTAGTTTCACAATATTTCGAATTATAGGATCGTAAACCTAAATTCGAGGACACAATCGAATGTGGAAATATCCCCATTGGTGTTTAAAAATGTTTCTTATACAGTACCTAGTTGTTGTGCTGAGAAGAAAAGCATAAAACAACTTTGACTTATGTCATGCTGAAAATAACAATGCTAGCTTGATTGAACAATTACGAATTATTTTGTGTTGAAAATAACAACGTCGGTTCCATTAAAAACTGATAATTATTTTATGCTGAGAAGAACAACAATATTTACTTATGTCATGCTGGTAGCTCAAGAACTTGGCTGTGGTTTCTTTTTTCTATTCTCTCTGCTAGAGCCGGCATAGCCTTATGGCTCTGGTACTTGAATTGCAATCTTCGGCTAGTGGTTTCGAATCCTGTCGCCAAACATGCTCACCCTTTGAGCTATAGGAGCGTTATATCGTGAAGGTCAGTTCCAGTTTTTGAGCCTGTCTTGGCCAGGTGGTTAGGACGCTCTACTCGCAACCTGAGAGTCTCGAGTTTGAATCTCCGTCGTTGAATCTACTTGCCCTCTCAGCCGTGAGGGTGTTATTATGTCACGGTCAATGCCACTGTTCATTGGTAAAAGAGTTTAAATTGGGTAGTGATGACCTTGTCTTAAACTGCTAAATTAAGGGCAACTAGCACAGATAGCCTTCATGCTGCTTCGAGCGAAATTCAAAACAAACAATTCCACTTTTGATTAGTAAGACGTAGCCCTTAGACTTTCCTACCCTTTATTCTATCGATTACAAATCAGGAGATGGTATCGCAGATAGTCCTCGAGTGAAATTTAACAACACACGTTTCAGTTCAAAGTTAAAGGCGGCTTCGTTACGATAACCCTCAATACAACAAACAGAAAAAAACATTGTAAATTTCACCTTTAACTGAACCTTTCTTTAACGTGAAGTGTACAGTCGACGCACAAATATTTCTCGTTATGCATAATTTCGTTGCATTTTTAAAAAAACAAACAAACTGATCAAGTTTCGAGTCATTGTTGAAACGTTTTGCTTCCGGGGAATTTTCTCAGACGTTTTTCAACCACCCTCGGAACCAAAGCTCCACGTGATTTAAAAAAAAATAATTCTGTTTCAATACCGAAGCACGATATAGATTTATCCATGGATGGTGGATCCGGAGGGGACGCGTGCCCTTCTTTTCTTTCCAAAGTTGTAAAGATTTCTTTTCCAAAAGCAAAAAATATAGCATAAAAAGTATAGCGAAGTTTGTAACAACAGTGTGTAGAGTCTTAAAATACAAGTTGGGTTGAATTTACTAAGGTTTTTACTGGCTCGATTATTTTTATTGGGATAATTGATAAATTGGACATCAGTTTGTACTTTTTGAAAATGGTGAAGCTGGTGGGTTTCAAATTATCGAAATATAGAATTGTTTGTTTATAAGTTTTCTTATGTCGAAAGACTTGGGGTGACTATTTTCCCACAAGTAGCTGAAGAGAGTAAAAGGCATTAGAAACTGAGATACTGTGTGTTCAAGCACTCAACTTCTGCCCCTTAGCTGATTCTTCATAGTTGCTGACTAGTTTGATATCTGCGTTTGGATCATGTCTGATAGATAGAATATCCTTAATGTTTTTGGAGCTGTTACAACTTGATGGTAATGCAAAATCTAGTAATGAGTAACATTTTTAGTTTTTTTTTAAGTTTGAATTTTAAGGATTTGGTTTGTGTATGTATGGGTGTGTGTATATATATATATACAGTCACTGTCAAGCTTTTAAGAGTTTCATCTATTTCAATGGCTTAACATGTCCTTTTGGTCAGGATGCTCCTCTCTCAATCTGGGGGAAGGGTCACAGGTCAGAATTCCATCACAGAAAATGCTGTCCTTTTCTGCCGTAGGCTTTCGTTTATAATTCGGGACAATTAACGCAGATATCTCAGGTATAGTTTTGTTTATAATTTAAGAAAAAAATATTTGATAAAAATTTTAGTGATTATATTATTCAAAACTTCGCATCTGTTTGGTTTGCCGACTTGATCACAAAGATGAACACTGATAATTAGTTAAGTGAGGATATCACTAGGGGTTCGGATGGGCGTGACTGTTTTACACGCAATTATCCGTCTTTCGAAACGCGCGAAGGACAAACAATCTAGATGCACTTGTAAACTGAACATACTACCTCAGGGGATGCCCCCAGTGGCTCAGCGATATGTCTGCGGTATTACACGCTAAAATCCGGGTTTCGATACCCGTGGTGGGCAGAGCACAGATAGCCCATTGTGTAGCTTTGTGCTTAATTCAAAACAACAACAACCTCAGGGGATTCAAACACACACACTACACGACTACTTCTTATATACCTGATGCTAATGTAATAGGCGATTTTTATTGTTTCAGACTGATCATACACTAGACAGGAGTAGCCTGAGTTCAGCCTGTTACCACACTTACAGAGTCTAACGGGTTATTGTTGTGTTAGAAGAAGTAAGCTAATAAATAACGAAACAAATGGCATTCTTGGGGTCTTAATGTGACCAAATTTGATAAGTGTAACCTGTAAGAAAACTATGTTTTCCTTTCAATGACGTCGAGAAATCCACTTGTTGAGAATTTTATATGCAAAAACGGCTCGTTTGGGTTGAGAAAATATTTTAAATAGAAGAGTGAACAACGTTTCGACCTTCTATTTAAAATATTTTCTCAACCCAAACGAGCCGTTTTTGCATATAAAATGTGTTTTCCTTTGTAAATATGAACAGGGGCTTTGAAGCAAAAGAATTGATATGTGTAATAGACGTTGCCATGGTGACTATTCGTTACACATTGTATTTTCATATCATCTTATAAACACACATTATAGATGCGATAACTGTTTTGGAACTACACGTAACAGTGGCTTACCTTTTCTTCTCAACTTCTCACATCTTGAAGAATCTACATTATCTATGTCAAGGTCTCTTCGTGTGGTTGGATAATAACAGTAACATCGTCTTGAAGTTAACGAGTCCATTAAAGCTACGTGTGGTTAATTGGGCTTTAATTTCAAATTATGTTTTTAATTGGTTACTTCATATTTTGCGGTAATGTTGGAAATATTTATATTTTAAATAACTCGAAACAGCTTTCTCTTTTGAACCAGTTTAATAATGTGATGTTCCCTCATTACAGAAACTATTTCGAAAGCAGCATCACGTTTCGACACTTCAAATCTTGGACATCTGTGTCATCAGACTACAATTTTTTTTAGCAAACAATTATCGTTTCTCATCTCTGAGTTCAAGATCAGTGAAAGTGATTGAATAAATGCAAACATTTTACTGTTTCGTAACACAGAAACAATCGATATTCAGAAACTTTTTGAAATATTGGATGCATCCCTCAATGATCTTTAAATCTCCCCAGCAAAAGATTTAAGCACTTAACTCAGTTGGTGAGACACTCGCTTTGCTCGAAAGAACTCAAATATATATTTTTAAAACTTTGTTACCATGTTAAAAAAGTGTTTCCCAAGTAATAGTTATTTCATGCCCTTGAAACAAGGGCTTGAGGACTAGTACCTTTGTAAGAGAGAGAAATAATGTAGTAACTTGATTTGTTAAGATGTGTATTAAAAGCAGTAATTAGTGGGCCACTAGATAACTAGAGAAGACACACCTAATAAATAATGTGTTAATCTTATGAATGGGACAGTGACTTGTTATAAAAACATAATGGTTCCTTGAGAAACACGTGTTGAGTCATTTTGAAAGATGTCCTAATTATGTGATTCAGAATCAAATTAATTGAAAACATATTTTGTTTCTTTTACATGAAGGCCCCTCGTGGACTGTACAATACCAGAAAACGGATTTCAATTCCAATGGTGGGTAGAACATCAAGAGTCCTTTGTGTATCTTTGTATTTAATTGCAAACAAACAAATCTTACTTGAGGACGGATATTGTTTTCATGAATTAAGGTATTTCTTTCTGTTATTTTTATGCAATATTTCATCTCGCTGTCTTCAAAACAGGTCATCTCAGTCAGTTTTTAAAATGAATGACTTTGATTCTTGTTCTATGGTAAACTAATAAAAGCAAACACGAACAACAGTAATCTATTACAATATTTTTCTCTACAAATAGAAAATAACAATCGATTAACCAAACGATCAGGAAAATGTCTAAATATGAAGAGAAGGAGTATTCATAATAATCAAAAGTCAGAGAAATTTCCAAACAGAGAGGTACGGGGTATTCAGTAATGACAAAACAGCCAGGCGTATTTTCAAGTATAGAAAGAAGAATTATTCAGTTATAACATAACAGACAAGGACATTTCCAAAAACGGAGGAAGAGATTATGTAAGAAATAATTTTCTTGATTTATTAAAAATAAAGCAAATGTGAATTGATTCTGAAAAACATAAAGATTCAATATGAAGGAGACAATAACTCACAATAAAAAAATATGTGGTCTTGCTATGAAAGAAAAGAAGACGTTTCGGAAGACATAGTGACTGACTAAGAGAGACAATGCCTTATTATAAAACTCATGTTAAAGTATTACAAGAGATGTGTTAATTGTTATCGTCCGACAGCGATATCATGTTCAAGAAGTTCTGATGAACAAAACAATTTACTGAAATTTAACAAAAATGCAAAGAAAATTTGAAAACAAGCATGTGTTTGTTTGGAATTGAGCACAAAATTATACAACGAACTATCTGTGTTTTGCCCACCACGGGTATCGGAACCACATGCTAGTGGTGTGAGTCCACAGGAATACCATTGTACCGTTGGGAAGTCACAACAAGCAAGTAAACAAAATTATTAATTCAAAATAGGCTTCTTCTTAAATTTCTGGTCCTTTGCATTGATGTAATTAACTATTGTCAGATGTAAGAGATTACGGACTCTTGTTGATTCTGTTGTTGTTATTGTTTTAAATTAAGCTACACAGTGAGCTATCTGTGCTCTGCCCGCCACTAGTATCGAAACTCGGTTTTTAGTCCGCATACATATAGCTGAGCCACTGGAGGTTTGATTCTACAATCTCCATGAATATCTTGTATTCTGCGTTTAGTTCTGGGAATGCTTTGATGCTTTGAGTCAATCTGATGTTGAAATTACCCAAAGACATTATCCTTCCATCTGAATGGCCTTCTTACAGGTTCCATCCTCTTATAAGACTTTAAATGCTAAATGTTCTCACAACCCCATCCACTTAGAAATGTTACGTTTCTGAGTGCAGTTCCGACAAGTTTCATTTTTATGCAAATCATTAATTATCTATGTTTCTTTTTCCCCATAATTACAGTTACGTAAACAGAAACAAGTGTTGTTTATTTCAAACTAATGTTTAAACATTTGTTTTTATATTTGTTAGTGAATTTAGCAAAAAATACTTGAATGATATTTGCTCTCGCTGTCCCTAATTTTAAATTCATAGATCAGAGGGAAGGCTGTTAGTCAGCCACGACTACTCTTTTACCAACCAAGAGTTGATTTGGCCATAACATTGTGATTTCCCCATGGCTGAAAGGCCAAGGTTGTTTGATGACGGGATTCAAATCTTTATGCCACAGATTGCGAGTCAAGTGCCCAAACCTTCACACTATTCCAGACTTTGTATAAAGGAAATAAATAATTTTCTCCACCCAGTCCATACCCATTAGTCCCTAATGGTGAAATGGAATTACGTCACGATAACAGCCACAAAGTTAGTAACTGTTTAGTTGCAAGTATGAAACTAAGACATCCATCAAGAGAGACTCTGTTTAATTTTATGTTAACACTAAAACTCTTCCGAACTTAAAAGCTCAGCGAAGCTGCGAATAACAAAATGTACAGATGCAGCTTAGACATCTTCTAATTAACTTCTATCCTAATACGAGAAGTAAAACAATACACTTGGGCAATTACTCCAGATCCATCTGTCGGTAAGTATACGGACTTACAATGCTAAAATCCGAGGTTCAATTCCTCCGAGTGGAAAGAGTGTATATAACTCATTATATACCTCTGCGCGACAACAACTCCACTATCTTCTTGAATCACGGGAATAATAATACTTCTTCCTACTTAATTGTTTTCATTTTGACTCCCACAAAGAGTCAATCGATTAATTCCACCCACGTAGATTTTGTCTGTGAATACGGGTTTGGAAAGATTCAACCCATTACAAATAGTTATAAACACAATTTTAAACATAATCATCACACTCACCACTGGAACCATTTGTCATGCTTGACAAATAGTATTTTGATCAATCAATACACCTCTTTACAAATACATCACATATATCCACAAAGCTATAAATCGTGACTATCTTTTCTCATGTAACGTTAATCGTTTCAAAATATCTGGTGAATTATTCAACATAATGCAGAGCAATTTTTGTATTTTGCAGTTAAAAACACTAAGAACATCACACCAGATGTGAAGTAACAACACGCCAGCTTACTCTGTGTTTTAGTCAAAGTAGTCTACCACATCTACTTATTCTCTGTTTCAGTTACAGCTGTTTAAAAGGTCAGCTTGCTCTGTGTCTCAGTTATAGATGTTTACTACGTCAGTTTGTTTCAGTCATAGCTCTCTACCACATCAACTTATTCTATGTTTCAGTTATAGCTGCTTAAACGTCTGCTAACTCTGGATTTCAGTCATACCTCTTTAGTATATCAGCTTACTCAACGTTTCAGTTACAGCTGTTTCTTACGTCAACTTACTCTATATTTCAATAATAGCTGTTTCTTACGTCAACTTACTCCATATTTCACTAACAGCTGTTTTCTACGTAAGCTTACTCTATGGTCAGTTACAGCTGTCTACTACGTCATCTTGCTTTGTGTTTCAGTCATAAATGTCTACCACGTCAGCTTACTCTATGTTTCAGTTCAAGGTGTACATAATGACGACAAAACATTCTGAGACACTTGAACTTCCTCCTGATGGCATCAAAACAAACACCTAGTGGCATGTTCTAAGTATTACTTGGTAACATTAATATGCATCCAATGGCATGTTCTGACCGTCGCCATACATGTACTTTCGACCAAAAGTAATATGGTCATGGCAACAATTTTATAGTAAAATTATATTCCTTAAGCTATATTCATGTCTTATGGCTAAAACTGTACTTTTTTTTCAGATGTAGTTGCGTTATTTGAGCAAATACAATAACTTTGTCTTCTAGTGTCAAAACTTTGAGGCTTCCCTAAGCCAATGAAAGGTGACGAAAGTTCTGTTTAAGTGCAACGTTTTAATCACATACCTCATAACTGATTTATTTCGGAATTCATCACAGAAGATGTAAACAACAAAAACTGATTTTAAATGTAATTTTCGCTCTTATATTTATCTTATTAAAGTTCTGATTTGAAGGAATGCGAAAAAAATGCACAAATACGATTTTTAAAGGTCGTTGTGGATCAAATATTTTAGTGCACACTGAATAACAGGCAGTGCTCGTAACTACCTGGCAATGGAATATTTCTCTAGCTGCTCCAGAAAAAGAATTTCAAGATTAAACTGAGGCTAAATTACAAAGACACTAAACCTAAACGGGAAAACAAGCCGAGCTGAAAGTATAAAAATAACAAAGCCTTACATTCGAAAACCAGTCAAGCTAGAAGTACAAAAACAAGAGAAGCTCAATCACTAGGTATAAAAAGATGAAAAATAAGAAAGTAATATATATTCAAAAATATAATTTATAGAAAACTTACAATCTTTATTATCTTTACTGCTAGATTATTCAACATTATCTGAACTGCTACTGCTACACCTTCACACACCGAATACATGACCTTGTCTACCACTATTTAAATATTTGACTGAATACAAAGGATCTGTTGATTTTTCTGATTTTTTTGTCTGTTTGTTTTGTATAGATGTGGATGGTCTGACAAATCAAGTTGGAACCCCACGTCCCTCAGAGGACATCTTTCTTTTCCATCGCAGTGACCTCTGGTGGGTCTTCAATTATTATCTCATTCTTCCTCTTCAACCTCAGGGACTTCTGGTTTCTCATTTGGACTCTGTGATCTAACAATGCTGTTGTTGATGTTGTTGAATTTATTTTCTCTGTTAAATTATTGTAAAAACTAATAAAACATTCTTTAAGAAAATTCAGTGGCTTTCTCGCACCTTTTTCTCCAGTAAAAATTAACCACACACTGTTAGAATGTAATGTTTAATATGGTAAGCTTCATGGGATATCAAGCTATTGTTGAGACGATTAGCTTAATATGAAAACACAGCGATCTGAAATATTTCAAAACACTGGTCGTAAATAAAATACAAATCTCCAAAAGAAGTTACTATTTTCAACACAGAATAAACCATATTTCGTCTGTTACTAAAAATGGCGCTTTATTTTTGATATTTCTCATTCTACTTAGTATGACAGACCAGGATTCACTGACCGAATCGGATGCAGATAATTTTAACTAAGTGATTCGGTCAATGAGAAAATTTATGTTTCAGTTTTCTCTTTGTGAGCTAAATAAATAACCAAATTTAACTGTGCTGTAAGGAAAATACATACACTTCCTGAATGAATTTGACATTGTTTTACAAATTACACTTAAAATGCAACCTCTTTACGATCGATAGAACTATATACAGTATACCAAAGACACACAGTTAAGCCAAGTATAATTGAAATGCATGTACAATATTTATAAGGGATTTTAACTCGTTTTGTAGCTCACTATATAATAACTTAAACTAATTTTGGGTTGAATAATACTGAGGAATTTTGAACAGATGAAAATGAGGTCCACAGTGACTACGTCACAGATTATGTTTTCAATTTTATTTTTGGTAAAATACACGAAATCAGAAAAAAAATTGATATAATACAGTTAATTTCACCAACACAAATAAGCAATCATAAAAAAACACTTATTCCGTTACAGAAATCAAAAAATGGCAAAAAGAAACATTTGTTACACAAAAATGTTACAAATAATACAAAATAATACAAACACAAATAAGCAATTGTAAAAAACATTTATTCCGTTACAGAAATCAAAAAATGGCACAAAGAAACATTTGTTACACAATAATGTTACAAATAATACAAATGCAAAAATACAAAATTACCAACACAAATAAGCAATCGTAAAAAACATTTATTCCGTTACAGAAATCAAAAAATGGCATAAAGAAACATTTGTTATACAAAAATGTTAGAAATAATACAAAATACAAAATAACGAACACAAATAAGCAATCATAAAAAACATTTATTCCGTTACAGAAATGAAAAAATGGCATAAAGAAACATTTGTTGTTCAAAAATGTTACAAATAATACAAATACAAAACAAAAATTGGATCGCCATCTGCCGATAAGTAATATATACTTCTGTAATTTCACAGGTAATTTCAAATGGGAACATTTAACCCTTAAAAATAGCTCTCTTTACTTGGAGAAAATTTATAAATTTTCAAATAATTTGTATTTCAAAACTTATGTTTTTTGGTTCTAATTTTGAAATATTTATTTTACTCAAATCATTGTCAGTTAAGAACAAAACGACGAATAATACTTACCATAACCAATGGGTTACTCTTTTAGTAAAGAACTGTAGGATTGATCGTGACATTATAATGCTCCCACCTCTGAAAGGGTGAACATGTTTTGTGTGACGGAGATTATAAGCCCGCGACCCTCAGATTACGAGCCGAATACCTAAACTACCGTATACATTTATACACGTGATATTATTACAAAAATATCAACAGCTCTAACTTTATTCACTGTCTGAAGTATTTAGATTTAAATTTATTTTGGCAATTAGTTGTTCCGTGTCAGAATTGCTTGGTTATAACTACGTTTAACTTCTTTGGTTCATCAAAAACACTAAACATTTGTCATGCTCCACATGTTTGGGGTGTAGTACAATAAGTATCATGTGTTTTCTACTGAGCAGATCTGAGCTTGTTTTTAATGCCAATATGTTTTCAAGTATAAAGTCAAGTTTGTCCTTGTGAAAGAAAAGAAAGAATTTATTAGAATTAAGGACTTTTCATAATTTTTTAGTTTCTTACATTTCCTTAAGTTGTAAGTTAATCTAAGCCTTCAGCCACTGTATTGTTTAACTTAACGTGGTTTTCACTTAACTTTGGTCGAACCATTATTATTTTCTAGGGAAGTAACGTTCACCTTTCAAAAGGTTTTATTAAAGAATTTTGGCAGAGTTGACTTATGCTTTAATTATAAATTACTTAACACTGCTTTGCTGAAGTTAATATTGCTGCATTTGTGATTTATAATGGTTTTACCAATCTTCATTGAATAATATTTATGTTTTAACTTTTAAAAAGATGGACATTTGTTTGTTTGTTTTCATTTTTAGTGATAGTACAATTTACAGAGTAGAAGAAACACGTAACTAATGAGAATTCAATCAAAGTTTAACAGTAACGTGCATGTTCGACGCACCCAATTGCCCTTATTTTTTATGTTTTTATTTTGTAATTGTATTATTGTTTGTTTCTGTGAATATTCATTTTAATCTTGGAAGTTCTTTAGACTTCATATGGAGACCTAAGAGATGCTTAGTCACACTCTGTAACCAAGTATATCACATATATCTAGTCAGTAGGCCTAACTGACTACTCAGTAGAATAAAACATTCTACGGAAAAAGTCTTTGGGGTCACAAAAGTGACTGTCAAATTTCATTATACGATTAGTCTATGATTCGGCGGAGGATGGGTACGGTTTAATAGGTGCCTTCCCTCTAATTTTCCTGATCTGGAATCACCAGGTGATTAAGGTACTCCACTCGTAATCCGAGGGTCACAGGTTCGAATCCCCGTCACACCAAAACATGTTCGCCCTTTCAGCCGTGGACTCGTTATAATGTGACCGTCAATCTCTTAATGTTTTGTTAAAAGGGAAGTCCAATAGTTCGCGGTGGGTGGTAATATTAGACGAGCTGCTCTCCCTCTAGGATTTCCGATAACTCTAGATAACGATTTCAAAGTTTTCATAAAGATCAAATATTTATAATGTTTTATGTGCTAAAAATCACAAATGAATCTTAAAGGTTTTTGAATGTTCCAAATATTCATTCAATTTTTTCTCTCAATAACCACCAATAAAACACAATTTGTGTTTTACTTCTGCTAGTACTTAAAAAACCAAAACCGCCCCAGCATTCTACATCATGAACAACCACATTCGAGTCCGAGTACTGGGTATTTGTTTAAGGGGTTAATTTTTTTTCATTTATGTACTTAGCTTATAAAGAAAATGTACAATAAGACATTGTTCACAACAAAGCAATTGTCCCCATTGTGGTACAGTGAAACAATACAATCAGATATTGTTCACAACAATATTTAGTGCGGACAAAAATGAATATTTTAGCAAACATTAGCTTGTCATATCAGAAAATTTCTAGAATTGTAACTCTTTCATAAAATTACTTCACTAGAGGACATTAAAATAATGAAGTAAAAAAATAATATCGTTACTGGGTAGCTGCTTGACCAAGTTAAACGACAATGAATCTCATATATCAGGCTTTGTTGTTAAAACTCAATACCGATGAAGTTTACCTATTTCTAAAGTCCTGGATTTGGTTATAAACAATTTCAGTTTATAATGACAAATACAATATATTGGAGAATGAAATGGAAATCATTCTTAAAAAACAAAACAAAACACACTTACCAGTACTATACAAGTTGATTTTCGAAAATTATATAATTTATTTATGTCGTTGTTGTTGTTGTTGTTTTGAATTAAGCACAAAGCTACACAATGGGCTATCTGTGCTCTGCCCACCACGGGTATTATTTGTGTCATGTTGCTTATAAGACTTTCTTAAGAAAATAAGTTTAAAATAGAAAAGTTAATAATATGGAATATCTTTTGTTTCAAGAAAACAGAAAATTAAGCCATATAAATATTTTTGACATTCTTACTTCAAAGTAGGAAAGTTGAAATAATTTCAGTATTGTTTCCACAAAATTGGTAATCAGTTGAAAAAAAAACATCCAGTCAAAATGTTGTGAATTAATTTTCTAATTTTATGAAATAAAGTTGTATATTATCATTATTATTATTTGTTTAATACTGTAGTTGTTTAAAGATGTTATTCTAAAGTGTCTATCTCATTTCTCAACCTATATTTGCTATTCTACATAATGAGCTAGTTGTGATCTGCCCACCACAGATGATGAATCCCAATTTTTAGTGTTATAAGCCTGCAACATTATCACTGAACCACTGAATGCCCTATTCTAGTAATCAGATACAAGTAAGAGATCATACCTGTTGTTGGGTGTCGGTTTCTTCCCGCACATTGCTTTCCATCTGCTTCTGTAGGTCTTGTAGCTGCTGCTTTAAGATGTCTAGAGCTTTCTCGTGGCTCTCTGAAGCCTGTTGCATCTGTTTTGTAAAGCCGTTCTTTAATTCTATTAAAAAGAAAAACAAAGATATTGCAGAACCACTCAACAAACACAGCCATGACAAAACCCATTTCGATATCAATTTTTGTCTTTTTGCATTTGCCTTTAAACCTCGTACCTAAGCATTAACATCATTTGATGACAGCTAATTTTTAATAAATGTTTCAAAAATCTAACCAAGCTGTAACAGACAAACAAAACCTTTTCCTCTCCAGTGGTATAATAAGGATTCTATGCTATACAAATGTGAAACTTAGTGCCACTAAGACTTTCATACAAAAGTATGTATTTCAGCTGACACACCAAACCGAAAATAATCATTGTTCAGGCCTAACTTCAGGTATTCTGTGGATCTGGAAAAAATTAGTTACGATGTGAATGGTGCTAACTTAACGAACAGTTACTGACAATAAATATGACTAATGTAAATTGAAGGAATGGTAACTCACAACAAGTATGACTGATGTCAACTGAAAGAATGGTTGCTTACAACAACTATGACCAATGTTAACTGAAGGAATGGTTACTGACAACAGATATGACTGATTTCAACTGAAAAAATGGCCACTCACAGCACATATGACTGATGTCAACTGAAGGTACAGTTACTGACAACAAATATGATTGATATCAGCTGAAAGAATGGTTAGTAACAACTGGTAGCTCACCCTTCTAAATTACTCCTCATAATTTTGAAATTTAAGAATAGACTTTCAACATTTTTACCAACAGTCAAAAGTGTCATTAACAACACAAATAATTAATTCTAATATCCAACTTGTCATTATGAGTCATAACTAAAAATTTCAGTAAGTTGCGACTGAAAGATTAGGAAGAGAAAGCAAGAAGAAAGTAAAAAACCCTAAGACGTCCACTGAGAAAAACTTGTAATTATATCTACAAGTGTTAATGAGGAACAATTAATGCACAAATGAAGACAAAAAATACAAACTTTGAAACAGATGACAAAATAAATAACAAAAAGTTATGTAAATAATAATAAATAATGGCAAAGAACGTAAATAATTATCCTTTGAAAAACCATTAGAAAAATTTCCACACACCATGAAAATTAACCAAGAAAAACAAGAAATAAAAACGAAAACTGGGGTAATATCAGAAAACAATATTTAATAATTGGTTTGTTTAGAATTATGTGCAATGATACATGAGGGCGCTCTGTGCTAATCATCCCTTATGTCGCAACGTAAAGAGAAGGTAGCTATTCATCAACACCCACTGCCAATTCTTTTTATCAACGAGAAGTGAGATTGACTGTAATATCATAATGTCCCCATAGATGAAGGGCAAGCATGTTTGGTGTGAGAGGGATTTGATTCTATGAATTTCACATAACGAGTTAAGTGCCTTAGCCAAGCCAGGCCTAATAATTCATTAAACAAAATATGAGAAATATTGGACACCAATAAATGAATAAAGATTCCACATATAAACATCAAAAACCAATGAATGAAAATAAAATCAACATAAACACATCAGGAACCTGTGAATGTCAACAACAGATGAATAAAAGAAATCCCTAAATGGAGACGAAAATAACAATGAAATAATAGGATCCCATGAATAATAATAAGTACTTATTTATCACAGACATTAAATAAAATTTACTATTCTTGTGAAGTAATTTTAAAATAAAAATAACAGTCAACAACAACAATTATGCGTTACTGGATAAGAAAGCAAATCTCCCCCCCTCAAAAAAATAACCATTTCGGTTCATTTAATAACCACGAGGTGATGTTCTGTGAGCTTATTTCTCTATATTATGCTCCCGAACTAGCTAAATAATGTTTTGTTTCCAACTGCTGTTAGAAATCTGAAATGTGTTCCGATATTTGAAGACATGAAATATTTTTTACGTGTTTTGACTTTTGATCTGAAATATCTCCATCATGAACATAAATATGTACCAATAAATTAACACAATGACGCAAAATTTTTTCCTACCTATACTGATATTTCTAATTTTAAAACGATGCTTTAGATATGTTAACCCAATCTATTCTTCTTTTCTATTTATAAAGAGAGTAGAATTTCAAAGGAAAAACAACAGTATGAGATGTAGATCTATAGTATTTGATCCTTTAATTCACAATAACAATGCTTTATGAGTTTAATTACACATAAGTTTTTTTTTATGTTTGAATATCAACAAAGGTTACCTTCAATTTCACGATTGTGTTCTTTCAAAGATGCAACTTTTTGACTGTTTTCGTTCTCGGCATCTTTAGCGGACTGTGCATGAATACTTTTCAATCTTCAATCTTCAGGAAAATATGAAATGCAATTCATTTAAACTGCTATCAAATGTTTTTTAATCATAAATAATATGTTTTGTTGTTTGTTATTTTAAAACAACAGGTGACGCCACTAAAGTGTTGTGGTAACCACCTTCTTTTTTCTAATTTCGCACAAAGCTACACGAGGGTTATCTGCGCTGCTTGTCTGTAAGACTGGAGGGAAGGCAGCTAGTCTTCACCATCCACCGCCAACCCTTTGGCTACTCTTTTACCAACGAATAATGGGAATGACATTCACATTATAACGCTCCCACGACTAACAGGGAGAGCGTATTTGGTGTGACGAGAATTCGAATTCACGACCCTCGGATTACTAGTCGAGAGCCTTAACCACCTGGCCACGCCACACCTTACGAATTTTTGTGACTAAGTTTACAACTTTAGACCGCAATTCTTTCATTAAGTCAACTTGCTGGGAATTAAAACGATAAAACTAAATAAACTCTCAAATATAAATTAAAATCGAGTCACAATTCATAAGTTCTCTTATTATTTTGTATCATTATTAGAATATGGTCTAAGAAACAGCTCTTATAGCAGGCTAATGCTTTAACTGGGACAAAGTTCCTTCTATATAAATCTGAGTGTTTGAAAGTAAAGACGTAATTGCGGTATCCAAAGAAAAAACATTTTTTGTTGTTCGAACGATTAAAACATATTCCGAAAAAAAAACACAACCAAATTTCACAAATATGAATTCAATTCAATTAATTAATAATGATTTGGTTTTGTTTGTTTTGAATTTTGCGAAAAGCTACACGAGAGATATCTGTGCCAATCGTCCCTAATTTAGCAGTGTAAGACAAGAGGGAAGGCAGCTAGTCATCACCGTCCACCGCCAACTCTTGGGCTACTCTTTTACCAACGAACAGTGACATTAACCGAAATATTATAACGCCTACATGGTTGAAAGAGCGAGCATGTTTGCTGTGACGGGAATTAAAAACGAAGCACATACAGAAGTTACATCTATCAAACCTACTTCATTAACTTAAGTCAAATTAATCAAGCCCACTTCATTAAATTAAGCCTAAATACTCAAACTTCTGTTCTACAAATGTTTTTAGATTAACATCTGTTGTACTCGACCAGCGAAGTATCAGATGAAAATTCAAGAAAACGAATAAGTTTAAGAATTTCATTATGATTGGTAACGAGAAATTAGTAACTCTGAAAGTGTTATTAAACTCACCTCTTTGTCATATTCAGCTCGTAGTTTTCTAAATTCTTCATGGTGGTTGAAGGCCACTAAAATAAATAATAGTTATTGCTGTTGACACACATTTTACTTCAACCGAAATAAAATGCCTTAAAGAACCTGTAATTCCATTTACTCTAAGATATTAAGCTTACAAGATTTATAGTAACGAAAACAGAAGAAGCAAATAGATCTATACTAACCACAAGTAATTCTTGGATAACTCTTTCACCAACGGATAGTGCAATTGGTTGTCTCTTTATATCGAACACACAGTGAAAAGCACAAGCATGTTCCATGATTGACATTTAAACCAGCGGCTCACAAATTGTGAGTCAGTGAGCAGAATAGAGATAATCCATTGTATGATCTTTTGTTTCATTTTGTTAGCTCAAACTCTCCTAAAATACGCTAGAAACTCAAAATTAACGGTTAGGTCTGTTATTCATCTAAATGTTCATAACAGACATTAGATTTATCTCATACTGAGAATGACTTTAATGTGACAATTTGGAAGAAAACTTACACATTTCGGTCTCTTCTTTGTGCATTGCTGTCATCTTCGAATTCAGTTCTTGTATTTCCTCCGCACGGTTTCGCCTCAGTTGTTCTAATTGCGTTCCGTAATCTCCTAGATAAAAGAACAGTGTCTTTAACAGCTCTATATTTTTTAAATTCATATCGTTTTGCGATTTTTATAATCTAGTCCAGCATTTCGCACAGTGTAGGGCGCGAGCGGTTAGGGTAGTGTCAA